>JAPYZJ010006356.1:0-15228 GCA_030522765.1 Ophioninae sp. B BG-2022a | reverse complement strand
GAATTACTGAAAATACTGAATTACTGAAAATACTGAATTACTGAAAATACTGAATTACTGAAAATACTGAATTACTGAAAATACTGAATTACTGAAAATTCTGAATTACTGAAAATACTGAATTATTGAAAATACTGAATTACTGAAAATCCTGAATTACTGAAAATCCTCAATTACTAAAAATCCTCAATTACTAAAAATCCCGAATTACTAAAAACACCGAATTACTAAAAATCCCGAATTACTAAAAACACCGAATTACTGAAAATTCCAAATCACTAAAAATCCTGACCAACTGATCCGCCAAAAAACCCGAATACCTGAATACCTGAAAATAGCGACGAGTCGAAAGAGGAAAGCAAAAAAATGGTTCCAATGCTGAAAAGGATAAACGGTATTAACGTTATTGCGTAAAATGTGTTGAAACAGGGTACAAACGGACCGCGTCCAACGTACACCGGTGCGAACAACGGTAGCGCCGGTAGCGCCGGTGCGGGCGGTGGTGGAGTCGGCGTGGGTGTAGGACCGAGCGCCGGTGGTCACGGTTTGAAGGGTGGCGCTGGTGGTGGACCGAGAGGAGGTAATCCGGTGCAGTATCGGGCGAGCGGTGCTGCCGGCGGCACGGCATGGGGTGCGGCACCGTCCCACGCGGCAGCGGCCGCAGCAGCCGCCGGTTATCCACCGTACACGAGATATCCTAGCGCTGCTGCTGCTGCGGCAGCAGCAGCGGCACAGATGCCAGTCGGGGCTCAGCAACTTCCGCCCACCACGAATCCTTACGCGGCTACTGCCTACGCTCAGCATGCCTCGGTAAGTCCGGAACATCGATTTTCTTTTTTTTTTTACCCCTTCTACATTGACTCGAAGTTTGCATCGTTTCGACGCAACGAAATTTTCTTTTCACATTTTTTATTCTCTCAAATCCTAGAATTTGACGAAATTTTTTTTTTCAGATATGAATTCTAGGTTATCGCAATACATTTTTAAGAGATCTTAATTTTTTTTTATTTTTTTTATTTTATTTTTTTATTTTAGAAATCTTTTAAAAGATCTTAATTTTTTTTTTTAAATATTTTTTCTCATTGTTATTTTCTATTTTTATTTTTATTGTTATTATTGTTCTTCGTTGCGACGCAACGAAATTTTCTTTTCACATTTTTTATTTTCTCAAATCCTAGAATTTGACGAAAGTTTTTTTTTTCTGATATGAATTCTACGATATCACAATACATTTTTATGAGATCTTAATTTTAAAAAATTTTTTTTATTTTATTTTTTTATTTGAGAAATCTTAGAGATCTTTTAGAGATCTTAGAGATCTTTAGAAATCCCTTAAAAGATCTTAATTTTTTTTTTTTTATATTTTTTCTCATTGTTATTTTCTATTTTTATTTTTATTGTTATTATTGTTCTTCCACGATTGTCAAAACATTATCTGTTGTATTATCCTTTTTTGCCCGAATAGTTGTCTAGGGCATATTAAAGTTATCAATCAATCAATAAAGATTTTTATAATTATAGAGGCATTTTAATTACGATTAGAGTGAAAAGAAATTAAAAAATAATTATTTTTCGTTGCGTCGCAACGTTGCGAACTTCATCGTCGTCCTTCTACTATCTTATCGTTTCCTTCACGAATTCTTCACTTTCCGCGATTACCTCGACGAACCCTTTAAACTTTTTCACTTTTCCTTCTTTCGACGAAATTCAAAGTATCGTCGAACCTAACCTAAAATCGAGTAATCAAAAATCGACTCAACCCAAACAAACCCAAACAAACTCTACGATTCGAGGGAATAAACGTTTTTATTTGTAGCCATTAAAATCTGTCTAGGAAAATTTGGGGGTAAGTGTGCGCAGTAGTGAGGCCGAAAGTACGAAACGCAAGGAATATTTCGATAAATCGAATTCTTATGGATTAAGGGAAATTTTGATTAATCAAATTGCTATGGGCAAAATGAAATTTTAATAAATCAAATTCCTATGGACGAAATAAAATTTTCTAAAATCAAATTCCTACGGAAAAAATTAAATTTTGATACATCGTCATTTTTTTACTGTAATTGACTTTAAATGATTTTTGATGATTTTTAATGACTCTCAATAATTTTCTATGATTTAAAATGATTTTTACGGACTGCAAAAGCTTTTGAATGACTTTCAATTAAGTTGAATGACTTAAAATCATTTTTTATGATTTTCAATGACTTAAAATTATTTTTAATGATTTTCAATTACTTAAATTCATTTTTAATTATTTTCAATTACTCAAAATCATTTTTAATGATTTTCAATGACTCAAAATCATTTTTAATGATTTTCAATGACTCAAAATCATTTTTTAAGATTTTCAATGACTCAAAATCATTTTTAATGACTTTCAATGACTCAAAATCATTTTTTATGATTTTCAATTACTTAAAATCATTTTTGATGATTTTCAATCACTTAAAATCATTTTTTATGATTTTCAATCACTTAAAATCATTTTTTATGATTTTCAATGACCCAAACTCATTTTTAATGACTTTCAATTAACTTGAATGACTTTAAACGCTTTTTAATGACTTCAATTTACTTTAAATGACAATCGCATCAATAGGTGAAAAAAATCATCGTCAACGACCAAACCAGCTGTTTCTTTCTCGAGATCTCGTTGAAAAGGTAAAAAATGATTGTGTTTTGCGTAACAGTATGGCGGACAGAGAGTACCAACCGCGTCATCGCCCGCCAACACGCACAGTAGCTCGAGCAGCGCGACCGGAAGTCAGAGCGGAACGATGAGCACGAGCCTGAGCAACAACGCTATGCAGGGACAACAGCCCGAGCAACTCTCAAAAACGAATCTTTACATACGCGGCCTCGATCAAAAAACAACCGACAAGGATCTCGTCAACATGTGTTCTCAGTGAGTTTTCCGGTCGAACCACTTTAATCGACCGTTTATTCGTCGAGATTTTTTTTTTTAAACGGTCGATTTTGACGTTTCGCGAAATATGAGGGAAAATAAATTTTCATCCCATATTGAACTTCGATTATCGATATTTTTTTTTTGTTCTTTCAGATACGGAACTATTACATCGACCAAGGCCATTCTGGACAAAAATACAAATAAATGTAAAGGTACTTAGTTGAATTCAACACTTTTTAGTTTTATGCCTGACGTTTGTCGTAGTGCGAGCTTATCTTTTTTTTTTTTTTTTTCATTCTTTTACGAGACCCAAAGAAAAAGGAATTACAAAATACGAATGATAATAATAGTGAACAATTTTTCTTTTTTACGAATTTGTCGGAATGCCAGTCTTTCTTTTCTCCAATTTTAGAAAAAAAAAAAAACACTTTTTTCTCACGATACCTTTTCGAGCTGGAAATTTTTTATTTTTGACAAATTTGTTTTTTTTTTAGCATTTGTATTAGGCAATTCTAAAGTTGCTGAATTTAGATATGGCTTTTATGCTTTTTTTTACCACGTAATCTTTTTTTACACTTAAAAATGAAAAATACAATTTTTTTATCTTGCTTCAAAAATTTTTTTTTATCATTTGAAAATAAAAACGTGGCTTCAGAATTTGGTTTTCATAAATGAGATTTTCACTTTACAAATACAAGCCATTATTCGTCACTGAACAACTATTAATTTAATTGAACAATTATTTATTGAATTAAATTCGACAATTATTAATCCTTGCTGCTCTTGTTTCGAATGTATTCGAAGCATTTTTTAAAATACGAAGAAAAAAACAACCATTCGCTTCGTCACGATATAACGAATTAATAATGGCAAAAAAAATAAAAATAGCGAAATAATTAAAATAGCAAAGAAATAAAAATTCCAAAAGATAATAAAAATGGCAAAATAATTAAAATAGCAAAGAAATAAAAATAGCAAAATAATTGAAATAGCAAAGAAATAAAAATAGCAAAATAATTGAAATAGCAAAAAAATTAAAATAGCAAAAAAAACAATGGGGAAAAAGATCGTGATTGAGATTTCGACTTTGTTCGCTTTTTGTTTAAAAGTCACGCCAATGTTACCGAATTTCCGCCACGTATTATTATTATTATTATTATTATTTCCTTTTTTCATTATCGATCTCGTGTAGCTTCCCATTCTGCTCGTACAGTCGTTCACGTACACACGGAAATGCGCAAAATACTGAAATCTACGTTTCGCGTTATCGGAAAAAAAAAAACAAAATCTCCAACGTGGTCACGTCTCTATTTTCGCTTGGTAGGTAGAGGAAAAGAAAATCAATAAACTCGCTCGTCAGCTTCGGGAGCGAAATATATCGAGGAGAAAGCAATTTCGAAAGTTTCTAACTTGCACACTTTTGTTTTGCTCAAGCTAACGATACATTCTTACAGGTTCTGTTTCACTGGTATCTTTTTTTCGTTGAAATGCAAATTGTTCGAACGTTTTCAACGCCAATCATCCGATACCGGAAAAATGTCAAAAAACATATCCCAGAAAAGTTTTTTGCATTTTTCCTAGTCTAATTTTGGACTTTCGGCAAAAACTCGGGCATATTCGTAATCAGCGGAAAATTTACGATGAAATAGAGCTTATTAATACTTTTAAAACGGAAAAAAATTTTTTTCGACTCCCCCGGCCATTTTTCCAGAATCTAAAAAATCACGATATTTCAAAAGGCCGTAGAGTGAGCTTTTTTTAGGCTGTGGAGATTTATAAGGTGGGTTTGGAAAAGCTTTTTGCCTGACTTCAAAAATCGATGGTCCAACTTTGAAATTCTGCCAAAAATCGAAAAATCATCGGATTTTTATTTTAAAAAAAGCATTTTGAAGAGAAAATCATAACGAAGCGAGTAAGCGCAAAGTGGAGTGCCAAATCCTGAAGGAAAAAAGTTATCGATGATTTAGTGAAAAAACTTATTTTCCCCAAAAATCCAAAAAAATGTTGGATTTTTAATATTTTTTTTATTGGTCCATTTCGATGTATTTTCATCCCCTGAGCACAAATTTATCATTAATTTCCCCCAAAGCTCAAAATTTCCATGAAATGTAAAAAGATTCTAAAAACACAATTTTTTCATAAAAATGTTGGGCTTTGGGGGGAATTAATGATAGATTCGTGCTCAGGGGATCAAATTACATCAAAATATACCATTTAACAAAATATTAAAAATCCAATTTTTTTTTGGATTTTAGGGCAAAAAAACTCTTCGTTATGATTTTCCCTTCAAAATGCTTTTTTAATCATTAAAATCCGATGATTTTTCGATTTTTGGCAGAATTTCAAAGTTGGACCATCGATTTTCGCAAATTTTTCCATACATACCCCTTTGCCTCTTTTTTTGCCATTTTTCAAGTGGACTCTCCGACAAACCCACCTTATAAATCTCCACAGCCTAAAAGAAGCTCACTCTACGTCCTTTTGAAATATCGTGATTTTTGAGATTTTGTAAAAGTGGCCGGGGAGGTCGAAAAATATTTTTTTCCGTTTTTAAACTCTTAAAAGGGTTTATTTAATCGGAAATTTTCTGCTGATTACGAATATGCCCGAGATTTTCCCGAAAGTCCAAAATTAGACTAGGGAAATGCAAAAAAACGTTCCCAGAATATATTTTTTGACATTTTTCCCCCCCAAAATTAAATGGTGAATTTGCTTACCCATTTTCCGCGATGTACCCATCTTAAACCAAGAAAACCGTGATTTCGTGAAGAGCGACCGCGATAACCTCACTTTTTCGTCGCGAGTCCTAACCTGTACGAATGTCCGTTCAGCCTGTTCCATTTGTAGGCATTCGTGACGTAATCGGTCCTGCGCCCATCTCCGTGTGTGCCTACCGCGACATATTTCCACATTCGAGCATTATTTTTTATTTTCCTCTTTTTTTCCGTTACAAAAAATGGCGTCTTTTTTCATTTCTTAATTTGAAATTCCACGTTCGAGGTGTACCTACGAGGTTAGCCGAGCGGAGTAACGCGATTGGTCGCTTTACGGCGGCTCGTCTCGTTCGCCGCAAGGCACGAAGAAGCATAAACGGCAGATCGTCGTTGATGACAGGATATTCGTTGTGTTTCAGGTTATGGCTTTGTAGACTTTGAGTCACCGGTGGCGGCTGAGGGTGCTGTGAAAGCACTGGTCGCCAAGGGCATCCAAGCACAGATGGCGAAAGTGGGTATCTGGTTGCATCGTAGACTGGCCAGTGTACGTTGGTTGTGCATGCAAGTACAGTAATACCAGAGTAACAGTAAACCTTTCTCTCTCTTCCTCTCTCTCTCTCTCTCTCTATCTCTCACTTTCTCTATATCTAAATACATACAAAAGTACGACGCACATCGTGGAAAGGTAATTTTGAACTACTTTTACTTCAATCATCATCATCGTCTCAATATTCGAATCCGAATTTCTTTAATCCAACGTTACGAACTGGTCAAGACGAAACTACGCACGGAATGAAAGGTTAGGTTTCAAACGTCTCGAGTTACTGCCACCTATCGGATGTTGAGTCATTTACCATCTCGAAATCTCCGAAGAGCGAAATATCTCGGTTTTTGCCAATATTCAGATAAATATCAACGATCAGTTTTTCGGTTTATCAAGATCGAGCCAGATCGATATTCGACGAATGCAGGATGGGCGACGTGTTAATTCGTTTAAACATAACCTTTACGAGTGTCGTACGAGATTCGACCGGAAGTATCAACAATTTGTTGGATTTTCTAAAAAAAGATTCACATAACCTCAAAAACCGTAACCGTGTGATTTCGTCTTACCGTCTCGGAAAACAGCTTTGGAGAAACCGCAACTTTCATGAAGATGTTATTTGAACTGCGTTGCTACAAGAATACAACGATACGTTTCCAAAAGATGCTGAAAATTTTCTGGTATTTGACATTAGAAACAGGTGGAATGGATTCAAAATGCCCTTTCTGCGTACACGTGTACGTACATGTATAAACATCCATCCGTCTATCTCTAAATCAGCCTCTATCTTCCTCTTTCTCTTTCTGTCTCTCCTCTCTACTTTGACGATTCCACTTTTCTCTCCGCCTCTGTCCGTCACTCCTTCATTTTCGAGTCTCTCCCACAACTTTTATTTCTTTTTCGTCGTTGTAATCTTGTCCCTCCTAGGTCCACGACTCGGTGCCGGATTGAGCCAGCTCGGGCCCTTTAGTAAATTTCGAGACTCTCGCTTCGAATATCACTTTTTAAAAAAAAGTTTTCTCCATTCGAGAAGAATTCAGAGGTTAAGAGAATTAAGACGTTTTTTTGTATCCAAACAAGTACGTCAAAGTCTTAATCATATTTCACCAAGTTACGTAGTTCACGAAGACGCAGGATCTTGGAGCGCTCGCTACGCCTGCTATCCGGCTAATCCGGCACTGCCGGTCGTCCCGTAGCGCCGGAGCCGGCGTGTTCCCTCGGGAAGAAAACAAACGAAAAGAAGAAAAGACAGAATCGTTGCTGCGATCGGATGCATACCGGCAGCTATACGAACTTCTCTTTCTCTCGTTTTCTACACTCTTTTTAAAGGCTTGTACTCTAAATGCTGCCGTTAGCGAAAAATCACTTTTGATCTAACGAATTTTGAGTATCCGGTTGCAAGCTCCCCTTCGATGCTGTCTTGCTTCTTACGAGAACGAAAAACGACTTTTTTTTTGTTTCTACGTGTTGCTCGCGCGAATTACGTTAGAACATTAGGATCTCGTTTGGTATTGCCAAATTCCTGAAGGGTTATATCGATCGTTCGTAGCGAGGAATATACGAGAAAAAAAATTCGATTTTCTAAAAATGGGATTTTTAATGCGTTACGATTCAGGCTTTGAAATCGTTTAACTATGGCAGCATAGAAGCCCAGGGTTAATATTCTTAAATCGTTAGTTGACTTTTTACGAAAAAACGTTTTTTTTTCCGCCGCGAGAAAACTATTTCTCGTCACGTGGAAACATTTTTTTCGTCACGAGTTAAATATCACATGTGTACATAAATGAATGTGTATGCATAGTGCAAAAAAAAGAAGGAAATATTTCGTCAATATATTCCGAGACGTTACGTCGCGGGGAAGTCGTACGAGCGCCAAAGTCGTGCTCGTTTCGCTGTAAACAAGAAGAGATCATAGACGGTTTCCCAATAGCATGGAAATATAAAACATCTTTTCTTTCTTGACCTTTTTTTTTTTTAATTGTACATCTTCACTGTTTTATTTTTAATTTTAAACATCGAAACGTGGTATTTGTGATAATCGATGTGACGAGTAACAATCACGAATTGAAAGGGATTCGTTATTATTATGATCGCCATTATTCGGCATTTAAAACTCGGAATCCAACGGTCATGTATCGAAATACTCAAGTTTGAGCTTAAAAATCCAACCTTAGAAAAAAACTGAACGACTAACCAAGGCGACGAATTGCATGTGACATAATTACGTAGAAATGAGTTTATCGGATATCGTGCTGCCGAATAGATTATTAAATGATTAAATGTACCGACATTCCTCGAGTTTAGAGGTCAAAGGATACTGGCACTGCAATTTTTCGTGTGCGAAACGTTCGCAGTTTTTTAGTGCCCCACTCCGCCACTCGTAGCGCCAGTTACATTCTCGCAAACTTGTTGCGCGCGCAGGGGCTTTGCGTTACATACACTCGGGAGATATCGGTCGAAAAACGATCGATCCACAAACGTTTATTATGCTATTACTAGATGGCTTATTAATTGATCCGTTATTAATTAAACGTTAATTGACCATTAGGCAAAATTAAATAAACATCTCTCGAATTTTAGGAGGGAGACGAAAAGTTTACCTTTTTTTTCATACACACGAGTGGAGTGCCACTCATAACGATTTCGAGATAACAACTAGCGCCGCGTGTCGGAAAGAAGTGGAACTAAAAAATGCGAAACAAAGACGAATAGTTGGGGAAAGACTGAAAGGACACTAGTTTGTGTCAAGCTTGACTCGTCGAGAGTATTTTTCTAAAAACAGCTCGAATCGACACGAAACAAAATGGGGAAAAAGACAAATCGAAGAAAAAATCGATACGTTCAAACGAATACGAAATAAAACTGTGTACTCTTTGAAAAAAAAAAACGAAAAAAAAATGAAAGAATGCCAACAGCCCGGCTTATACCATAATATTTTCATTATTTATTCTTTTTGTGTTAATGCATTCGCAAGATTGAAGTAAATTGTCGTAAAGTATAAGTATATTCAAGTAATCGTAGACTTTAATATTAGATACGATAAAGCGACATGGTGGATCTCGAAATGTGCTTTAATACCCGCATTGTATGCGGCCGTTCGATTGCTCGATTTTACTTTCTTTTTCTTTCTTTCTGTTTTTCTTCTCTCTTTTATTTTCCAAAGTTCACTCCGCTGCCAAACAAAACCAAGAGAGACAAGAGTGCACTCGCAAAAAATTGTCATTGAAAAGACCGACGAGGTCGTCCATTTTTACCACGAAAATAAGACACAAGCCACAGTCTTTCACTCTATCTGGCTCTTTCCCTCATTCTCTCTCTCTCTCTCTCTTTCACTCCATCTCTCTTTCTCTCTCTCTCTCTCTCGCTCTCTGTCTCGCTGTTATTTGCAGTACATGATTGTGTGTATTTGCTCATCGTTATACTTCACGAATCGCGTTCTTTTTTCTTTTTTTTCGTTTTCATTCATAAATCGGCGTAGCCATTTTATTTTTTTGGTTTCGTTATTTTTTCCATTATTTCGTCCTCGCTGTCGTTATGTTAATTTGAACGAATTGAGATGGAGGACGTAATGTTACATGCGTGGCAATAAATGAAGCTTGTGTACTGTGCTTGTTGTCCCGTGCTGTATAATTCGAGTGCGCAGCTTTGTCCTTTTTTAGCCTGCAAAAGTCACGAGTCTAGCATACGCATAACGGACGGACCCGCTGATTATTACATTCGACCCTAACCTGAAATGGACGTGTAATCTTTTTTTTCTTCAATTTATTTATTCGTTGATAAAACGAGCACGATAAGCGCGTACAGTGCGTAGGATTCGTGTTATTTTTTTTTGTTTGAATTTTTTTTTTTTTTCGTCATTCGCGATCAACACGAAGGGACAAAAGGGAAAAAAAAAACAAACGCGACTAACCTCCAAAACTTCCGAGAGCAAATTTGGAGAGCCACCATTTTGAGAATGTGGTAAACGTAATGACGCCATGAAGCATGCCGAAAGTCTATCCGAAACACTCCAGAAACTTACGTCTCTATCCCAAACGAAAGAACAAAAAAAAAGTAACCAATAAACGAAAACCCTATCCGCTGTCTCTCTCGTTTGTCTCGTTCAATCGTTTTCCGTTTTCTTTTAATCTTTTTTTTTTTTTGCTTTCCAATTACACTTAACCTCTCATTCGCTCGAGAAACCGCCGAAGAAATGTTAATGAACGTTCAAAGAATTTCGATTATAGTATAAATTTAATATTTGTTGTGTCAAAGACGTAT
Organism: Ophioninae sp. B BG-2022a; assembly: GCA_030522765.1. NCBI lineage: Eukaryota > Metazoa > Arthropoda > Insecta > Hymenoptera > Ichneumonidae > Ophioninae sp. B BG-2022a. Next base: position 4,799 of record JAPYZJ010006356.1, on the reverse strand, counting down.
ATTAACGCGAATTCCCATTGTGGCTGTTTAACGATGAACGCTCGTTGAATAATTTCGTTCACGTAAATTACGTTCGTCACGATGATATTTCGTGTTTTTCAGTCCGCTCTGTTCATACGGCACATTCGTTATGCACTGCTGACTAACGAAACGACAACCTTTTTTTTTCCTCCACGATCCTTCAATGTACTTTGCATTGGAGGCTTATAAAAGCCTCGGAGCTACTTGGTGAATTTGTATGCAAGAAAGACAAAAAAGAAACGAACGAATACTGCGAGTCGATATCGCTGACTCGAGAGACCTTTCTCTTTCTCTATCTATGCCTCTCTTTCCGGCTATCTCTGTCTCTTTCTTACTGTCTCAATCTTTCTCTCTCTATCTCTCACTCTCCGTCTCACTTTTTTTTTCTCGCTCTATCTATATCCCACATCCATGTAACCACGCGATTCAACTCGACCGTCACTTTATCCCGTAAAAGATACAAAGTCCGAATTTGCACAAATAGAAAACGAAAGCTCGAATGAAACGCGCAATTGGCCAGAAAAAAAATGGCCGCCGACGAGAAAAAATAAAGTTTGTGAAAAAAATGAGAAAAACAATGTACAGTCATGTTGAATCGCGTAGTCGCCAAAACACCGGACACTAGAAAGAAAATATATCCAAGACGAGGTCTCACTACTTGTTTTTTTTTTTATATAATTTTTTTTTGTTTTTTATATATTTTAGTAACAACAAGTATGACGGTGTGATTGCATAGTTTTCTTGCTCGTTCCCTCAGCAACAGGAGCAGGATCCGACCAATTTGTACATCGCGAATCTACCGGTCAACTTCAAGGAGAACGACGTCGAGGGTCTTCTAGCTCAGCACGGCCAAGTCGTCTCGACGAGAATACTCCGCGACACAATGGGACAGAGTAAAGGCGTCGGATTCGCCAGGTAAAACAATGCTTCTTTTTCTTCAATCATAGTTTCATACTCCGCGTCCGAAGAAAATGAGGTTAGGTCTAAATGGGCGGTTATGATTGGACGATTAACGACGCACGGTGTGAACTGCCGTAGTTCCAACTTGCGCCAGTAGAGCGCAACCGTTTGAGCTAGTCACCTTTCCGGCGAATGTCTTCGCGACTTTCGGCGCTTCGCGAAGCAATGTCACGTTTGCGATGTATCAATTCTCGAAAAATAAGAAGTATCGCGACTTTTTTAACGCGCAGCCGAAAATGTCAGTTTCACCGTTTATCGGGTTCGAGCTAATAGATCGATATTTGTATTGGTCCAATTGCATCGATTACGAAAATCCGATAAATGCCTCTTCGGAATTCACGTCGGCATTAACCAAACTTTTTGATCTCTTGTCTCAATCCCTAACGCGGCTTGATAAGAGAATCTTCGGTTTTATTCTCAAAAATTCAAAAACTTGCGAAAAGCTTTTTCGTGAATCCGTAGGTATCTGAGATCTTGTATCGCAATAATGACGATGATTAGTCGTTCCGTCGTAACGAGTATTCTCCGCAACTTTTCTTTTTCAGAATGGAGTCTAAGGAGAAGTGCGAACAGATTATTCAGATGTTCAACGGCAAGGCGCTACAGGGAGCCAAAGATGCTCTTCTCGTCAAATTTGCCGACGGCGGAAACAAGAAAAAGTCACTTTACAAGAGTACAATATGGAGAGAAACTGGCGATGTGAGTCGCGCGTTTTTCAATTATTTTTTCGCTTGTTATTAAAACCGCACGAATGTTAGAACCGTTGGTATTTTCTCGTTTCTTTCCTCCAGAACATGACACTCAATTACGATCCGAGCGGTGCGGGACAGAACGGTGTACCGACGGCTCATATGCTCCCGGCTGGAACTCTTGCTCAGTACAGTCGCCATTACGGCCAGGCAGTTCCTGGATACAGCGTGCCCGGAGCACCTTGGGTTACTCCCTATCTCGTGCAAACCGGACCACCGCACATGCAACAGGTTGATGTGAGTTCTCCGATTTCTTAACTACACTTTTTCCCATAACTTAACGAAAGCGGACAACACGCTGCGCTAAAATCATAAATCAGCTCAACGGAGCATCGAATCGTTTCAATTGTCGTTTAAGGATGAACAGAAATGTCAGAATTACAGTAGCGGAAACAAAAAGTGTCCGTAACCACAGGAAAAAGTTTATTGAAAAGTAATAAGAATCGTGTTTGATTTCGTTTGAAAAAAAGAAAGTATTTTGATGAGGTGAAAAGAAGATATACACTCAAACGGAGACTAGCTTCGTATCTTGCACATCTGACAATTTCGTCAAGCATCGATCGGAGATACGCAAGATCCAATTTTTCGCTGAGCTCATCGACAGGAGACCAAAAGTATGATTGTATTATCGTCTCGAAATTTCTGATACGCAGATGATGCCAACGGCCGATCCTAGCAATACACCGTACAGTATGATTCCCCAAATCACCACTCAAATGTCTACTCTACATCTTGGCACCGGTTCCGTAAGTGTACTCGTCAATCGTAACAACAGATAACCTAAAATATCTCGGAGAGAATGGAAAAAAAGAAAAAAAAAAAAAACTGAGAGAAACGAAATAATGGAATTTCTTTTTTTTTTGGGGTTTAGTACATCGCGGCGAGCCCGCATCCGTATCCTTACACGACGTATCCGGCACCAGGTATAATTCACACCCTTCCGCTTGGAGATTCGGAGCAAACAAGTAACGCAGCATCACCGGACGATTCTTATCAACAGTACCAAGCACAGCAGCCCAAGTAGGCCACAGTTCTATAGGTTAGATTGAGCATAGTTCATTAGATAAGCGAGCTGACATTCCGGAGTTGAAACTCCAAAGAAAGGTCATAATTGACGAAAATAATACTCTAATGTTTGTCATTGGACGTAACGAAAAATCTTTTTCGTTTTTGTTTCAGGTACGACTATGCCGAGGGTTACATAAGTTAGGAGAGGCATACCCGTCGTAACGAAGGGGTGTTTACGCATTGACGAAAAACAAAAACACGAAGAAAAAAAACAACAAGGAACGATAAGGACGAGGAACGATTAATAATAAAATGATAGAAAGTGCGAAATTCAGAGAGCGAATGGGAGAGCGCAAGAGAGGGAGAGAGAGAAAGCGAGAGAGAGAGGAAGAGCGAGAGAGAGAATGAGAAAGAGCGAGAGAAACATTAGGAATAAAAAGAGAACGTTCAGAATTCTTCCCCGCGTGACTATAAGAAACGTAATAAAAAACGAAAAAAAAAAACGAAGCAAAAAAGAATAACCGACGGCTTGGATGAGTAAGCAGATGCCAGCGGTGGAGATTGGAAGTTATAAGATGCAAAGTAAGAAGAAGACGAAGAAGGAAGAAAATAAGAAGAAACGCGAAAAAAAAAAAATTATTGACTTGCCAGCCATCTTTTATACATTTTATCCTCCAAGATAAGATAGGGTGAAAGTAGTTGAATATTTTGCAACGAGTAGATAATGATCTTCGGCGTAAATGCGGCGAGTGTTTTTTAGGAGAGAGAGAGAGAGAGAGAGAGAGAGAGGGAGAGGAGCGCGGGCTCGCGGGAGAGCGAGGGAGCTTTGTGAACGTTTGCGAATTCACGATAGATGAAAAAAAAATTGAAAAAAAAAAAATACAATGAAAAAAAAAAACGAAAGAGAAAATCCGTGATCGACGTGAGATTTTTATGGAGATACATGGGGGTCGGTAAGATACGCGAATGCAGATGCGAGGATATTTCGTTCGGTGTGCGCGACGTTCGCGAGGTCTGGTCTCGCGGGAGCCAACGACGATAGGCTTCCAGGATAAATTTAGGTATTACACTTACTAAGATGATGATGATGATGATGATGATCGCGGCTGAGAGACAGATGCGTCGGAATATCCCGTACGCTTGAAAGTGTGAATAAATATTTTAACAGAAAGAGAGATTAAAAAGTGAGACAAACAAACAAACAAACAAAAAATGAAACTTATTAAGGGAAACACAAAGAAAACAAATATTAAAGATGAAAAGAAAAACCGTGCTCTGCTCAGAATTATACATGCGTAACAAAAACGAAAAAGAAATTCTTCCCGAGAAACGTTTAGAGGCGTTTACCCCCCCCCCCCCCAAAGCCCACCCCCTCACCCAAGACGAGTGACGTCGGCGATGATACGTTTGCGCAAACTTGTGGACAACTCGGGTGGATCGATCAAGCTTGAAACGAGCGTCGACAAAACTTTTCTCTTCCTCGTCGCCCCTCGTCTTTGTCGTCGTCGTCGTCGTCTTCGTCGTCGTCGTCGTCGTCGTCGCCGTCGTCTTCGTCGTCGCCATTCGTCTCGTCGTATTTATTATGATTAATGGATGGAAGAATGATGGAAGGGGTTTTTCGTGAATCGAGGGAATATATTAGCGAGGAAACGCCAAATCCGAATGGAATTTTTGACGACAGGTGTTACGAAGTTTTTGACGATTGAGGATGAATGAGAGAAAAAACGCGGTGGAAGTGAATAAACTGAAGAATATTTTAGAGAAAGCAAGAAACGTGTATGTAACCCGGGAGTAACGAGGAAAATTGAATTTTCACGCGGACACGTATTGTTATCGATCATTGTTTCCGTTCAGACATTCCACAAAGAATACTAACAAACGATAAGAGAGATACCGTGGCCAGCGAAAACGCGCGTTCCATTTGCCATTTCCATTATTCCGCGACGATTTATAATCCAATTTATTATTATTAAACGTTTTTCTTTTTTTTTTTTTTTTTTTTTTTTTTTTTTTTTTTTTTTTTTTTTTTTGTATTTTTTTTTTTTTTTTTTTTTTTTTTTT
>JAPYZJ010006355.1:0-10056 GCA_030522765.1 Ophioninae sp. B BG-2022a | reverse complement strand
GCGAACATCGAAATTTACGAGTAACAATTGTCACGCGTCTTTCTATAGAAATCTTGAATTATAATCCGTTGCGTTTAATTTGTAAAGAATCTCTGTCTAAATTGCCTTCAATATTCTGAATCTATCCTTTGAATTATTGCGTCGAAGTATTTTGATTCGCGTATCATTTCATTTTTTTTAACAATTTAAAATTCATTTATTCCGTTTATTCGTTGAACCTAAATCGTCTTCATTGCAATACACACGAAAATACACGCGTATTCGAGTCTGTGACATCGAACCATTCCATCAAGGGTCCTTAGTTTTATGGCCGATACCCGATACCCGAGCAACCAATGTAAGCGAACCGAACTTTATTATATTTTCTTGTAATGGCTAATTTAATAGAATTAACTAATTGGTTGACTCTAATAAATAAGAGTCAATTGAACGAAGAGTCAACTATTATTTCAATCATTGAATCATCTGCATGATACCTCAAAAATCGTCCAAACCACCAACACATGCCCTTTTTCACCCCTCATCCCGTGCTATTGCGCTAGGCGTAGGCACAAAAGAGGAATACCACATTTATATATGACCACGTCCCCTCAGGACGTGACATACACTTGTTTTTCATATTTAAAAAAGATGTCCTGTTCGAGTAGTTTTGAGCTTTTTTTTTCCTGGATGCGGTTCATTCGGTATTCGCGCAAATCCGCCTTTATGTTCCCGGAGTGGAAATCTCCGACGCTCTTACCACAGAGGTAAAAAATAAGTATGGCGGTATGCTTCGGGTATATGATGTTGTTAATTAATCTTTTAATTGGTATTAAAAAATAATGTAAAAAATGCTGTCAGAATGGGTTGAGCAAATATTTTCCACCAAAAATGGAGCAAATAAGACCTAATTTTTTTTTACTGTTTATTCTTTTCCGCAAAAAAAATCCCTTTCAATTATTGACTGTTTTTATTGCCGAATGAATAGAAAAATGAACCCTTTGTCTTCACATCTTTGGGGAATTCCGCGCCGTACACACGGGATCGAGCGGAACCCATCGGTTTTTTGGACATTCATTATGAGAAGACTATTCATCCGATTTGAATGAACAAAATGTGAAAATGTAGCTTGCAATATCTAGAATGCTATAGGTTTAGAATTTTGTAGAAAAACAATTAAGATTGTCAAATATGCGTCACAATGAGCGAAGTCACGAAAAGCCGTGGTTTTTAAAATCATAACGTCGTTATTTTTAGAGATAATTAAATAAAATTTTCACGAAAATAATGTTAACCGATGCGTTTTTCATAAACAAAATAGTGCAATATTTGATCGTTCAAAAAAGGTATTTATTTGGCCATTGGCCGTTAAAGGCTTATTATTCAGTCCGGAAGTTGACGTTGGGTCCACTGGACCCCAGGTGTATACGAAGGGTTAAAGAGAAACGAGTGAAACTTTGAAAAATCAGTAAAAACAAACAAAAATAATTCTTGAATTGATGTGTAACGAACACTTAAATTGTGACGCTACAAAATATAACGAAAAAAATTACAGGAGTTTGGACTGTTGTCAACTTATCGAAGCTATTCGGAAGTTGAATAAAAAACCGAAACGATCCTTGGTCTATGGATCATTTGACGAGTTATGGCAAGTTAAGTAAAAATCCCTAAATGCGTCAAGTTGTACATTTTTTTCAATGACTATGCTTTTAACAATTGTAGAGGACACTTTGAAGTTTTCAAAACTCTCCTTAAGATTCCTGTAAGGTCTGTAGTTCTCGAATAATAGATCACCAAAGTCAAAATGACTTTTTTTATTTAACGACGATAACTCGACAAAAGTCATAGTCCGGAGATCAAATGAACCGACAATTTAGGCAAAAACGCTGAACAACTGTATTATTGTCCATGGCTGTTTTGAAAGTCAGGCTGAAATTTATTTTTTTTTCTTTCATTGGTTTTTGAATAATTACTAAAAAACCGCACATGATAAAAATGTTATACCGCACAAAAGTACAATATTGTAGATTAAATATGACGGTTTTATTTTTGTTGTATGATGATTTTTGCGGAGGTACAGCTTCTTAAAAATGACCTAAAAGTGTTGAATCGTTTTTTTGGTCTTAACTTTTTGTTCGTAGTGTATTATGTAATTTCTGCCTGCACAATTGACAATCCCGCAGACAGCAAAATTATCTGCTGAATAATACAGTATTTTTAATTCTGTTTGCACTATTGTCATTAAAAGCTGAGTTATGATACTGTCTATAATAATGATATATAATATACAATACAATAGAATATAATTTCGTACATAACAATAACGTTCTGACATTTAACCCTCTGTAGCATAGTGTAGACTATGCATTGTAACATACTATTTAAACGCCTCGAAATTCAGTAGAATAGAATTCTTAACGTAATCGGGCGTTGTAACTCGTAATCTATACTCGGAGCTAACGAACTAGCATTAAAATTTTTTTTTTTAATTGTCTCTTGTAGGCTATAGCACCGTTAGTTTTTTCCGGAGATTTCGTTCACCTTGACCTAGCATTTGATCCAGGATCGCATAAACAAGCGGTAAACAAAGAGACAAAAAAGTAGAAATACAATATAGGGGTAAGTTATCTTTATCAGCAGCTTGGTAGGGCGAAAATGGAACACGAGAGTCTCGTAGAATGGCAAAATAACCTGTAGAATGGGCCAGACAAAAAAAGATTTATATTTGAAATTACATTTGGTACACAACGTGTTTATCGTACAAACAAATAAATGTCCAAAGGATCTTTGAGTCATCTTATTTATTCTTTTATATTCATTTCCTGAAATAACCCATTTTGATGCTCAGATAAATAATTTTGTGAACGTAGCTTTAATTTTGATGGGGAAAATTATCCTGTGCCGAATTCTTATGCGATACCAATGAATACAAATGTCGAATCCGGGGACCGCAATTTTCAACCCAGAAAATGGAACAGCTGTTATGGGAAACTCTATTTCTTGTCCGATATCGCACGGTAATCAGATATACTATAGCGTGTGTGTTTATTTTTGGTAGAAACGACGATGAAGCACTATAAAATCGTTAAACCTTGGCGAACGAGGAGTGCCCGAGAGCAGCTCGTTAATTTAATCAGGAACAATAGCAAACGAGGATTGTATATTTACTCTGGCAAACTCTGTTGATATATACTGCGTGTGATTGCTTGTAGCAATTAACGTCCGATAAATACATTCGCGACCTTACCCAGAAGTTTCATTTTTCTTTCGTTGACCCGCTTTTTTACTACTCCTCAATTCGTTTCCATGTACTTTTTCCGTTCTATTAAATCGGGGCCAATTAACGAAAGCGTCCCTTATTGAACTTTAAAGGATTTATTACGATTTAGTTTTAATAGTGCAATTGTTCCGTAATAAAACGAATTCAATTTCATTCACTGAATTTTTCAACGGTCGAGTGTATTTAAAAAAATGTAATTGTAATGTAATTCTCCTTAACAATGTAGTTTAAGAACAAATGTAACAACGTAACAGTGTAATGTAAGAACAGATGTAACAATGTAACAGTGTAATGTAAGAACAAACATACATACTATCAAATATGTCCCAACTTTCGTGTTTTCAATGTTTTCTTGCGGAAAATGGGGTTTGCCGTACATACATTTTTCGATACAGTGCCAGTATAAATGTTGTCGTCGAATCAAAGTGTCACGAAGTGTCCATCACGGCGCCTCTACCCGCGAATAAGATGAGGTTACCTCTGAGGTAATGTCTGTTCACCGTAATCTCTTGATAACTCGGGTTATCGATCCTATCATTGACCCTTCGTCATTCGAGTTATCTGACCTACCTTTATTGTCCTTTCATAATGCGGGTTATCTGTCCTACCATTGTCTCTTCATTACTCGGGTTATCGTTATCGTTACCGAGAAAATACCGTTATCGTTATTCAGAAAAGGAATCAAGTCGTGATCATTTGTTTGAATTACCGTCGTAAAATCGTAAATTTTCACAAATCATAATTATTATCGTTGATTAATCGACTTAACGTAATTCGTTTTAGTCGATCGTAAAATTTCACTGCCCTTCACTGCCAACAATCGCAAATTTCTTTCTCATAGTAATTATAACTTTTTACCGCCCTTTGATAGAGGGAGATTCTTGGCATCATTCTTGTTTAAAAAATATGATCCTCAAAGAAACTTGTCGCAGATTCATCCGGACAAAGAGAAAAAAATTCTAAACTTTTTTGTTGTAGTGGTTATGAAATGTTATTATTATAAATCTCTTTGCATTACTGCTAAAATGAAAATCAACCCTTGCCGAAGATAAATCCCGGCAGAGAGAAGTATGCAAAACTTTGTTATTAAATAAATACGAAATTGTACCACTCATTCACAGAGTTATTTTCCGACAGTCTCGCTCGCTCGAGGCATAGGTTGTGATCATCATTTTGATTACATTTATTTGTTGAAATTTGGCAGCCGTCACGGCAACGTGACGACACCTGTTGTCGAGAAAGGAAATCGATGCCCGCGAATTTCTCGCAGCAATGTATAGATACCGCTCTTTTGCCGAGCGTACGTCGCTTGACAAAGCAATGTGTGTCTGTCTGTGTGCGAATGTACGTGGATCCCTCACTGTTTGCGGCCTGTCAAAACATAACCTTCACACTGAGAAAAAGATCGTTGAATGTGCAACATGCATAGTATTGTCTCGAAATTTTTGTGTTTTAACAGTTGTTCCGACATGCTACGTAAGCTACGGTTCACACCACTAAACTATCAGTTAGATTTACAAAACGTGCTTACAAGACTTTTGTTTTATTTTGTAGACATTTATTTGTTATAACAATACGTCAGCTTGAATTCAAGAATCGATTCAACCGAATGGTTTTGTCGTATTAAAAGAAAATTTTATGTTTTGAACTAAAAGATTGGTCCCGGTTTCGAAGAAGGCTTCGTTAATACAAATAATTTAAATTAGTTATATCATTCTTTGGAGACAACAAAATCTTTTATGTTCTTATTTTTCTGAGTCTATTGAACAATAATTTTGTTTACGTGAAATAAAATTTCACTCTATAACCAAATAAATCATATTTGTCAATCAAAGTTAAATTTAGTATCGTATGGGGATGTAATTTTACCAAAACAGAAGAGTTGGATAAAAACATATTTATCAAACACCAGTCATTCTAAGCCTCAAACCAACCGAACAAGCCGCCACGCCAGATTGGACTGTGTGCAATGTCCATATGATTCCTTCTGTGCATAAGATAATCGCAATTAGTCAATAGCGGAATTATTAGGGTGCCAGCGTTAGGTCGTAGTTCAACACAGGGTAGGTACGTCGGAATCCTGGTACCAGCGATAAAATGTTTTCACCGTTAATTGTTTAGGACCACTGAAGCCATTAGATACTTGTAAATAATTGTAAAATATTGTTGTAACTTATTGAAAAATATTGTTGTAAATAATTGTAAAATATTGTTGTAAATAACTGTAAAATATTGTTGTAAATAGTTGTAGAAAAATTAAACATTAAGAATAATGCAAACTGAATTTTTTTTCAGTGTGGGATTTGTACATGAGTATTCAATAGGGATGCCCTGTTGGAATCCGATGTACGAGCGTGACGCTCCCGTATGGGGACCCAATGGGATGTCCCATTGGATCCCTATCAGGGATTGGGAAGGAATATAAGAATCCAATTGGATTCCTATCAAAATTTCTGCACGGGCTATTTAACACCCATCCTGCGCCATTGGGCTAGGCGTAGGCAAGAAAGAGGAATACCATATATATCTATCTATATATACAGGCTTACAGGTAAAGTCGTGCTAGATCCGTTAAGGGCGTGGAGCACCGATCATTTCTGATTTCTTTCACTATGTAACACCCTACCCTAAACTTTGTAACACCCTACCCTTTGCGAGATATTCGACTTTTAATTTTTTTAATAAAAATTGCCGATTTTAAGGGTATTAATTTTTTTTCTTCAATTTTGTGTGTCTTATTATTTTTATCGCATTTTGACATGTGCAATAAGATGCTTTACGACGTCAATAATTAAAATCGTACATAAGTTAATTGAATAGACCGTAGTAGACAAGTGAAAGTTAATAAGGGCATAAAATTTTAGAAAGTTTTTTTTCTCTGGGGGTTTTATTTAAATTCATAGAAAAAAAACTTAGTTTTATAGGTGACAGTGGAGAAGAAAATAATATCTCTCATGAAGTAAAATAAAACAATAGGTAAGCATGAAATGTTATGTATTAAATCAGGTTTTACAAACCTTTTTCTTATTGTATTTGGCACCTCTTCTGATAGACCACGATGTAGTTACCCCCACTGGGCGCGAATCACTACACGCTTTGCAGTCAACAAAACTCTTTTGTTTCTAGCTGACCTCTCCAGTTCTTGACGTTCATTCTTCTTCTGTGTGCCGAAGAAGTCACACGCGATTGGTAAAATGACATCGGATAATTAAAGTGATAGTGAAAATACGGAGAATTTCCTCGAAAAAAGATTAAGGAAACTCGAGAAGATAACTAAGAGGAAAAAACATAACAAGAAACGAAAAAGTAGGTATTTTAATCCCTTTGCGTTCTTTTGTAGATTGGGCTGCTACATGGCCGTGATCATGGCAACGTTTTTTCCCGTTCTGTCTCTGATTAATTTTCGACTAAGGCAACGCCTCGTCACTCATGTAGGCTCTAACCTACATGAGGAAGAGTTTTTACTCGGACACAAGCATAATTTCGGAAGCCTCATTGACTCTGACAGGCGCTAACCTGTGAGAGGCGTACATTCGTTGTGTCAGGCTCTAACCTGCACAACGTGTACATTTTATGTATGGATTTCTGATGTTGGTACCGTCCTCGTCAGGCCATCATCGTCATTCGAGCTCGCCAGAGTCAGTTCGTGGAAGGAAGAGTAGAACTTCGATCGGGCAAGAACTTCGAGACGGCGATATTGTCGAGATTCATGGTTCGTTATATGCTGAAGTACCAGTCATACAGCGGACCCCCGTCCAGATAACGAACACATCGGATGACATGCGGCGCGAGAATAATATTGAAATAATCGCCAATCACGGTCAACTCGGCGACAGCGCGCGGGAAGGTATTTCCCTTAATGAAATACCTGAAGGAGAGTTAAAAATTGATTCTCACATTCTTGAACTGATGGGCAAAAGAGTTTTAGAAACTCGAGAAATGGGCGATGCAATTCCGACGGAATTGGCAATAAGATGGGAAGAAGTCCTAAAGGAGGGCCTTCCTACCCAAGAGTCATCTTCGCTCATTAAAAAGTACTCCTCACCGAAAAACGCGGTTTTTATAGATCCACCGCTGATTAATCCGGAGGTAAATACCACCCTCTCGGAATCTAATAAAAAACGAGACGAGAGGATTGTTGCTAAAGAAATCAAGATTACTGCGTGCCTCTCCGCTGTGGGGAGGATGTTTCAAGCAGTACTTTGTGATAAGCAAGAACAACTCTCCCTCTTGGAACACCTGAGCGACGTTGGCCGCCTCCTGACAGATCTTCAACATGACGAAACGACAGTTCGAAACATTTGATTCACGCAAATTTGAACACGCCTTTCAAGGAGGTTTTAGCGTCAGCAAAGGCGGATAAATTTTTGTTCGGCGAGAATCTGGATGGACGTCTCGGGTGCGTATCGGGAGATGAAACCTGGTCTGTCAACATTCAATTCCAAAGTTTCAAAAAAAGCGAAAGTTCCGCCTCGACGTCAGGCCGAATCACAGTTCCTGAGAACGTCGGAGGCGGGCGGGAAGAAAATAAATGTATCAAGGAACCTGAACAACACGTCGAGACAGAAAGACAATCGGCGTCGGGAAGAACCCAAACGCCGACAGGATCATCGTCACTACCGGAAATAGTAGTTCAACCTGTAAGCACGCTGGCAGGTAGACTACGCTTGTTTGAGGGAGAATGGCATAAAATTACGTCAGACGAGCGCATCTTGGCTTTGGTAAGCGGATATAAAATCCCTTTTTTATCAACCCCATACCAAGCGGCCGATCCGAAGGAACGAATGTGGTCGCATAAGGAGAGCCTAATAGTTGGCGATCTGATCAAAACCTTGCTCTGTAAGGGCGCGATAGAAAGATGTCAGGAGAGTACAGGACAATTCCTTTCCGACATTTTTCCAGTCCCAAAATCTGATGGGGGCTTTAGATTGGTTTTGAATCTTAAGAAACCAAATGCATTTGTACGAACGGAACACTTCAAATTAGAGGATAGAAGAACTGCGATAAATTTAATGAGCGAAGGGTGTTTTCTAAGCTGCTTTAGACCTAAAAGACGCGTATTATACTACCGCAATAGCCAAGACTGAGAGGAAATACCTGAGATTTTATTTTAAAGGCGAGCTTTTCCAGTTTACATGCTTACCCTTTGGTCTATCGTCGGCGCCGTATGTTTTTACGAAATTATTAAAACCGGTAGTATCCTATTTCAGAGGTAACGGTTTTTCATCAGTTATCTATCTCGATGATCTGCTATTTATCGAAAACTGTCTTTATCGCTGTAAAGAGAATGCACATGCCTCAGCATCCTTGTTGGAAAGGCTAGGCTTTTTGGTTAATTATAAAAAGTCACAATTAACGCCAACTAACAGGTGTACATTTTTGGGATTTCGGCTAGACTCAAAGAAAATGACGATAGAGCTACCGGAGGAAAAACAGATAAAAGTAATGGGCCTAGCGCGAGGATTGCTGCGTGAAAGCAAAGTTAAAATTAGAGAGTTTGCGACTTCTGTTGGAAGTCTGGTTGCATGCTGCCCAGCGGTCCCGTATGGGTTTGCTCACATTAAGGAGTTTGAGAGAGCTCAACTGTTGGCTCTGAGAAATAACAGTGGTAATTTTGACAAAACTATGTACGTAACAGTACAAATTAAGACCGATATTGATTGGTGGCTAAGAAAAGTTATAAAGGCAGAGAACTCCATAAAACCTCCAAATTTCACTATGGAAATTCGAAGTGATGCATCAAAATCCGGCTGGGGAGCGGTTTGTGGAACCGAAAAGACGCATGGAATTTGGAACGCCATGGAGAAAGGCATGCATATCAACTTTTTACAACTTTCGGCTGCTTCCTTTGGCTTGAAATGCTTTACAGACCAGTTAAATGGTTGTGACATTTTACTGAAGCTGAATATCACGACTGCAATCGCATACGAAAAACGGATTGGCGGAACGCGTATTCAGACCCTAGGAACGTTAGCGAGAACGATATGGGATCGATGTGAAGAGCGGCAACTGAATATCATTGCATCCTTTATTGGAACTAAAAAAAATGTGTCGAGGCTGATTATCAATCCAGGAAAACAGAAAAGGAGTCCGAGTATGCGTTGGCAGATAGAGCATTCGAAGAAATTGTAAACACTTTCGGAAAGCTGGATATTGACCTTCTTGCGTCTCGTATCAATGCAAAGTGCGAAGAATACATTTCGTGGTCGTATGACCCGGATGCATGGCAATCGATGCGTTTACGATTTTTTGGTTTAGATTTGCGTTAGGCTACGCTTTCCCTCCCTTTGCCTTGATATCGAGAGTTTTAAGAAAAATTCGAGAGGACAGAGCGTCGGTTAACTTAGTAGTACTGGACTGGCCATCACAGCCGTGGTACCCTAGATTCGGCGAAATGATTTCTGGTCATCCAATCGTTTTTTCACCAAGCAAAGACTTAATTTATTCCTCTAACAGGGAACCTCATCCATTGTGGAAGAACCTTTTCCTGGTGGTCGGGAGGTTATAGTAAGAGCGTTTCAAGTCAGGAATATCCCGGAAGGAGCATTGGAATTGATGATTTCTTCACTTCGGCCCTCCTCTCTGAAGCAATATGACTGCGCCCTACGAAAGTGGTGGTCTTTTTGTCTAAAGAGGAATATCAACCCTCTTGAAGCGTCGATAGAAGAGATAATTGAAGTTCTCTCTGAAGAATTCACGGGCGGAGCAACACATGGATCGCTTAACTCCCTCAGATCCGCGATTTCTTTGGTAGTCGGTCCTCACGTGGGACAAGATTTTCGTATTCGGCGACTTTT
>JAPYZJ010006354.1:0-10312 GCA_030522765.1 Ophioninae sp. B BG-2022a | reverse complement strand
TGTCGTTTTCACCGGCTCTGAATCGTCGAAACCATTCCTCCGCGGTTCGAAGTGATAGAGTACCATCCCCCAAAACACCATTAATCTCACGGAACGTTTTTCTAGCGGATTTGCCTTTAACGAAGGAAAACTTTAAATAGCGCGAATTTCGGCGTTAGTGAACTCCATATTTACACGTCTCTAACTGTTGAACGCAATATCCAAACTAATCATGCATAGCGTCGTTTTGTAAGTTATGTAAAAACCATTCAAATTATAGTATTGCCAGATACGAGCTCTGTAGCGCTTTGTACACAGCCGCGAAATTCAAAAGACAAAAAGGCGGAAGGGAGATATTTGACAACCTAATATATTAATCTAACCCGACAGTGCGGCTGTCGAATCGTCGCGTACATCCTCGTACGTCATGATAAGCACGTGGCTTATACCGCGGCTATCGTACCAACACATTTTTGACATCGTTTCGTGCCAGGCTTGGGCTGTTCTTCGATGATGGAACTGTCGCGTTGCTGTTCGAACGTTATTATTTTTAACGACTTTGCGGTCGAGTCGAAACGCAGATCGAATCTCTTATCGCACGGCTTCGGAATACGCGCGTTTTTTACCTTTCTTATTTTGTCAGTATAGTATTACGTAACGACGCAATGCAGACTCATTGTGGATACTTGTATCCAAGGCCGTTCTCACGATGACTAATCATTCGTAATCTATGCCGTCATTTTCTCGCTTCCCGCGTTGAGCTATCTTCGAGCGCGGATCATTCGTATCGTTACAATAATTGTTGATTAACTATTGCATTTGTTGCTCGATTATTTAAAAAAAGATAAGTTTTTCGACATCTCTGAATATACATGTTACATATACGAAAAAGAAATGTTTTACTTCGTTGAAGAGGAAACAGCGTCTTTTGGAAAGTGAAAAAGGAGAATTTCGTATTGCAGAAAGAAAAATGTTTGAAAAACTTTTTTGTTGAAAAATGAGACTTTCGTATTTCGTCTATATTCCTAATAACCGAAATATATCGAAAGACAAAATAAAAAAAACATTCTTGGTTATTCGTCGAGGAAAAGACTGGAACTTGTTTTCAGTCTTTTTCTTATCAAATTAAAAAATGCTCAAAATGGGAATATTGAAAATTGAACATTTTATTGGATACAAAATTTGGAAATTTTTGAGTTTTTTAGATAAACGTTTTTTTAAACATTTTTCATACCAATGTTTTTTTTAATTCAACTGTAACATTTGTTCCAATCAAATTCAAATGAAAATTCTCATTGCAACAAATACTAGAGTTTTCAGTTAGCGCTTGCATTGTACGTCGGTGGCGGTAATACAAGCTGGATGCCAAAGTGGGAAAGTTGGACAGGAAATAATCAATTGAGGTCGTCTCACAAAATGCAGACACGCCATCTATTCGGATCACGTCAAGGGCCTGAATCGTTCAACTTCTGTCAGGCGTAGTAAAAATAAATCCATTATTTTCTGGAATCGACCAATCACAAAACTGTCGCAATAGTATGTTTAGTACGAAATCCCATCTAACGCCATCTAGCGTAACCCGATCGGACTTATACGACGCGAGATACGAACAACTGGAGCTATCTATCCGAAAAATCATGGATTTCTTTTTACTACATCTAATATATCGCGTTCCCGGATAAACAAATGTGGAAAATATTCCAAATCTCATCCTGGATATGCGCATCCGCGTTATCAGTTGAAAAAGATAAGAACGCGCAGAATCGTTATCTCCGTTAATTCAAAAAACATAGATAGGCAGGCCTCGGGTTTCTCATCATTTCCAGTGCCAGAGTCCAAAGCCAATTCTCATCAATTTGCTTTTTGTATGCATATCTCGTTTTCGTGTCTCGCTCCATCTATTTTAACACTTCTCGACGTATAACTCGCGTATACACGTACCAACGCATTCGCCAACAAAAAGTATTTTTTTTTGTTTTCGATATGCACGGATACCTTTCATGCCCGTTCTATTTTGTTCATTGTCTCCCCCCCCCCCTCCCGCCACGTATGCGATTATCACATAACCTAAAAGTGGTCTGATCACGAAACGTTTCGAGAAATGAATTTTTTTCACTAATTTGAGAAACAACCTTCGAGAATGTATTATAAATTTCGTTAATCGACCACGTTTAAATGATTAAATAATACTTTTTTTTTCTCGAAAATCTTGACATTTTTGTACGTTCAACTTTGACCTTGAATAGCTTTTGAAGGAGTAGTTTCATCAAGAAACGCTAAGAGACGTTTTTTGTAGAGCGTTTAATTTTTACGGAAATAATTTATCCGGCAATTGTGCAGGTGTTTCCGTTGGGCAGTTATTTAATTTAAAAACAGCAAAGTTTTCGCCATATAAAAATATCTCTAAATATTAATATTAAGAGCTCGTATTTTAACGGGTGCATTCATTCGCATTACTGTAACAACTGGATAAGTGAATTTTAAGAAATAAATAGTTAATACAAGGAAAATAAATAGTGAGTAATGAAAAATAAGTAATTGATCTATTAAAATTTAATAATAAATTAGCAGTAATAATGAGCATGAAATCCGTGAAGCAATATTTTAAATCACTTTTTTTGTTCATATACTTTAGGTTTGTTTAAGTTGTATTTATAATTAAATAAATCAGCCGAAACTGTTATTCCTTGAAAGAGGAAGAGTTTGAGAAAGAAGAAACAAATTTTACAATCGGGATCAAAGCGCAATTTCAATACCAAAGTTCCATAACTTCGTCCGGGATCGTAAACTTCACGGTTTTATTTGCACGATAAAAAAAATACATATATAGATATATAGTCGAAAGTCTCGATTTTTAAGTTGGAACGTAACAAAAATTCATCATTGCAAAGCAACAATTCCGTTTCTTCAATCTTTAGAGTTTAATTATAAAAATTTTCGAAAATGCTTCAAGTTCGTTTTTTCTCATATTTATCAGACAAGGAAACAGATGAGTCTCGATTTAATGAGCTACACGTGAATTGCAATGTAGCAAGAATGACGTCTGTAATTAACACATTCTGACACCTGATGAGTTTTATGGTCACGAGACTAACCTCATCCGGTAGACGTTACGGCAACATCTAATCCGACGAACCGCGTCGTAAAAAGAATCATCCGAATTTGCGCGAAAAACGATAAATTCTGGTTTTACATTTATTCACACAATGCGTTCGAGGTTATTTTTCGTGAGCGCCCTAAGACTCGGCCTGGCATTGGACGAGGAATCGTAAACACGCGAAAGAAACAAAATGTTTTTTCAATAATCGACCGAAAAGGAGAAAGAAAGCAAGGATCGGCCACGACTGAAAACAAGTTGAGAATTTGACCGGAAAGTATGAAAATGTTGATTCTCGTGGGCCTATAACGAAACGCCGGTGGAGAAGTTAATTTTATTTATCCCTGAATTGTCCGGTGTCCAGATGTCGAACTTACTTTTTGAAGTTCCTTCTCGATCTCGAGGGCACGTAACAGCAGAGGGCCTCGCACGGCGTATTCCATTTTTCGTAAATTTGAGTAAACATTGTCCTCGGTCAATGTTCGGTTGGACGTGTTTGAGGACATTGCGCGATTAGTAACGTTACATACGCCGGTCAACGTGCGAACTAGGCGAGTCGGGACATCTCCAGCGTTCTCGAGTCCCGATGTGCGAGCAGCCGTGTTGGCTGCCCCCGCTATGCCCACGGCGTAAGGTCTTCCACCGTGTTCCCAGGCACGTGAAATTCCACCAACCATTGCCGCGCTTCGTAATCTAGCGTGCGACATTGCCTCGTCTCAACGGATTTTCTTAACGACGAAAGAAACAACGTAAGAAAAATCGATGAGAGTAGACGCGAGGTAGGTAAGGGGAGAGAGAAACAACAAAGATGGCACAATTTTCTTGCAGTCGCGAGGTTGCGGTTCGCGTGCCTATTTTTACATGCGGATACTTATTATTATTTATATTATTATTTCGTTTATTATCGAACGCGTTCCACGGTGGCGCGTATGTTTGTGTATAGTTAGAGGTTGTGTTTCACGCGACGTGAAAATCGAACGTTTCGTGTTTCGTTGTACAAAGTCTTGCGACTATTCCCCTTTCTTTCTCTCTCTCGGTCTGTCTCCTTCCCTCTAGGAAACGTCGCGTGTTTGAGCGATATGCGAGTCGGCCGATAAGTTTCGCGGATCGCGCAGGCCGATAACCGCGTCGTTTGGGTTTCGGCGTCTTACTCGCGAGAAAATATCGTCGGGATCTTCGCGATACTTATGGAAACGACGATCCGAGGGGAGTGTTCGGAGTTACGAATTTTCTTATTCCGGAATGTGGGGCACCCGGGGTCAAGATGGAAATATCTGTCATATCGATGTAACTGGGGAAACGGGTCGCAGATGGAGCTACCGGCTGCTAGGCGAAAGCAGAATCACGGAAAACTTGGGACGCGTGCGATTCAGCTTGCGCGTTGTGCATGGGGAGGGGCGGAAGCGCCGCGCAGAGAACGCGGTATCGGCAGGTGGGAGAAAGTTGAGCGCTCGCGAAATTGATGCTCACAAGATACAATACTTGAAGATCGCTTGAAGTGCGTTCGGATTTTGTTTGTAACTATATTTAAGGTTTTTTAGTATTTTCTTGGATCGATTGTTTGGATTTTGTCGCAGGTTGTATTTATTTACGTTTTCCTTTATCGTGACTTTTATGAAACTCGCTTACACGTACTCTCGGTCGGTAAATTCATCTGCTTTTTTACCAACTAATCCTGCAGTATCTGACGACAATATTTCACACTGTGGGGTTTCGCGGGAATAGTTCAAAAGTCTCACGAATTTTGTTTGGATCTTGTACGATATAACAATAATATCAGCAACAAGAATAACAATAATCATCAATACGTAATAAAAAGACAACAATTATGATAACCCAAACAACAAAAAGGATAATGATAGAAGAATGATAGAAATAATAACGATGATAACAGTAACGATAAGATAGCGATAGTTCTTGTTGGGAAAACAATAATAATTAGTTTTTCAAGTACAGATGTTTACAATATGGAAAATAGCAATAACATCGATAAAAATAACGAAAAACAGCAATGATAAATAATAACAGAAACAATACATATTACTGTATGAATAATGATAATAATAATAATAATAATAATATCAGTAATGATTTCGATGATAATAATATTAATAAAAATAATAAGAGAATAGATAAGAATAACAATAAAAATAAAGAAGCAAACAATAATAAAAAAAAAAATGTTATCCTTTCGAATCGACGATTTAATTAAGTTCTTATTCACGTTGGCCCCAATTTTTTTTCAATAAATCGTCGCCTTCCATGGATAGAAACGTGTCAAACGTGATGACACGTTTCGAACGAAAAAACAGTGTCGTGATTAAGACGTGAAAGACAAAAGTGGCGGTTGCGCGTGGTAGATTAACTGTACGAAAGGTTGGAAGAGATGGGACGGGAAGGAGGTGGGGGGGGGGGCGAGGGCACTATTAGCACTCGAGACAAAGTATCAACTTTGTGTCGAGTACTTATTGCACTTGCGAAATCGGCTTACCCACGGTAAGTTCGGAGACTCGCTGCAATCTTGGAAAGTTGAAAAGAGAGCGTGTAAAAGGGGCCTATAAAATTGGAATTTGCAGAAATAAGAGACGCTCGATTTGAGCCTTGAACCGTTTACAAACAAAGATATAAACTTTGAGATAAGATAAAAATCGTGTGTTGCTTAGTATATACCACGGTCTCGAAGAAGCCACCATGGGATTATCTTTTTTTATGAAAAAAGAAAAAAAGAACTTTTTTAACGTTACGAACATTTTTACGTCGAATGAAAATCGCAGTTCTCACGAAATTCGCGAATTAAGAGCATGACGAACATTACTGCGTAACAGACAAGTGCGAGAGAGATAGTCGAAACGTTTTGAATCGCGATTTCTCAAGAATGAAACGTTTTCATCCAAAATGGCGACCGGGGGGCCCTCGGTGCCATCTTCCTGGATGCACATAACAAATTTTGTACCATTTGGTTCAGCCGTTTGAGAGAATAGTGCTTTCAAATTTTCGAAGTGGACGGAGTCGTGTTCGTCATGCTCTTAAGGTTAGCGTACACGACGAAGGGAAGGACGTCGGGACGTTTGGAATGGATTTATGTACGTTTTTGGATTTTGTTATAAACAAAAAAACAAGCGGTTGTTCATTATTCGAGCGCGAAATTTCGTCATCAGTTCTATCGACGCAAGAACTCTCAATTTTCGAAAGTTTCGAAACAATTGTTGAAATTCGTTCTTTTTTTTACCCCGTGAAAGTAGCTAACAATTTAGTTCTTTCTTACTTTCGTTTAAAAAGAAAGCGACATTCTCAATTTCCGCAAACAAAGAATTTTTAAAAATACGTATTACGTAGTCTTGGTGTGGCACGTTTCGAATAATCGTAATTGCGATGTGCAACATCACGGTTGCACATCGAGTCTACCCGAAACAACCTTGAGTTAAGGAAGGGCACGAGAATGTTGCTCGCAGGTGAAAGTCATTTGGCTCGCATAGGTACCTACGTACACGTATGGATGCACACTCCAGATAAATCCGGTGGTAACCGGTAAATGGATCGTCGTACCATGATCTATTCAAAATGATCCATCACCCGCGACTCCTTTTCCCACAGTGACAAAACAAAAGTATGGGATTTTCAATTACGGTGAATTGTCATTTCGTCGTGCTTCACAGGAGAGAACTAGGGTACCGCCGATCAGTTCTTAATATTTTTGACAAATTTTACGAATTTGTACTCAACATTTTTTAGCAAAAAAAAAACGCAAAAATGAATTTTTTTTAATCTCAAACTAATGCTGAATCAAATATAATTTATTCAAATTATGTTTTTCTATTAATAAAAATATTCGTATTTTAACGTAATTTTTTAATTTTCATTGACAATAAAATTTAATTCATGATTCAATAATAAAATTCCTGGATAGTTTACCGATACTTTAAGACGATTTTTCAAAACAATTATTTTGAAATTTTTATCTTAAATATTATGAAATTTCACAATATTTTTTTTCTTCGATAACTCAATAATAAATTAACGATTTTTATGTAATTTTTAAGTGGGTCGACAGGGGATAACTGCATCTTAATTTTGATGTCCCCGTTATAATCTGCTGAGCCACGATGAAAAAGTTCAATAAAAAAAAAGTAATTTACATCACACTTGAAGGTCGAAATATTATTTTTAGCGTGGTCTTTGGGACTCAAATATTTGTAAAAAATGTTCCATTCGTTATACTGGGAAAGCACCAGAAAAGTATATAGAGAATTTATACCCGAGGATTTACAAAAAAACATGAAAATTGAAAGGTTTTAGCGAAAATCGCTTCGTTTTTATTAACTTTCTTTTACTTATTATAAAAATCACTTATTAGCAAAAATGGACTCTACTTTCATAGCCTGTTACTTCGTGAATTTGAGAAAACAATTATTAAGAACGTTTGTAACAAGTGCAAAAGATTTTAATTTCAAAATAATAATTAATAAGATAATAATAATATTTACAAAAGTATAGAAAAATATAGGGAGAAGGAATGTAAAGTATAACGAAGAAACAATAATAACAAAAAAAAGAATAATAAAAAAAGAAATCATCTTAAAAGTCTTTGTATTTTATTCGGACAATTCTGAAACAGGTTATGAGGCACTCGGGACTTCGAAAAAAAGGAGTAGCGCTCCGTCACGACGGTATCAATGACGAAACATCAGATTACCATAATAACTTTTTTACTCATCATTAAGTAAATTTCTCCAATAGACGTTTGTATATAGTAGTAGTAGAGTCTTTATTTTCATGTATACCCTCTCGGGTTTGTACATTTTCTCCTCTTGCTTCTTCATCATACATTCCGTGCTCTCCCTACGCGTCAGAGCCATTCCACCCGTGCATGTCCTTGCTGAAAGACGTTAGTATATAATATATCGATCAAAATCGATAGTTTCATTTTTCGTTTCTTATCAAATCCGAAAAAATATGACATTTTGTATCTTCGGGTCGAATATTGATTCCAGAAAAAACGAGATCGTTTCTTATCAGCTGGTTATCTATTGATTATGAAAGAACGAGCGCAAAACTAATTAATATATGGATTCAACTTTTTATGATAAAAATTTTATTTTATTTATTTAATAAAACTTTTTCCTTATTAACTTTTTATTTTTTTTACTGTTATTTAGAGGCTTTAACTTTCGGGGTTTTTTTGGCTTCGATATAATAAAATAAATGAATATGTCATTATCAATTCTTTTATCATTTTTGTATTATTTATATGGATTTATTATTATAATAATATGTATATAAAATTACTTGAAATAATCAAACAGTTATCTTTACTTATAATACAATTGTAACAGACCGATGTCTGTACATTGAAGATATTTAAAAAAAATGATATGTAGGGTCTTTATTAGAGCAACAGAAGCCAAATCAACAGTTTGTAGAGTTTTTGTCTTTCTGTCTGTCTGTCTGTCTGTCTGTATGTTTGTACGCGCACCACTCGGAAACTACTGCATGGATTCGAATGAGGTTTTAACCGCTCTACGTCTAGATGCCTAACTTAAAATATAGGTTATAGTTCACAACATAAAAAGATATTGTTTAAATATTTAATTTTTTTATTTTTTGTTTGGATTTGTTTGGGTCATCATACGACAAAACAAACCCAAACAAAAAATATTGTTCACCCACAAGTATTGAAAAATTAAACTTAAATGAAACGTATGCTGTCTTTTCTGGTTTATTTCTCACTCATGCAACCACAGCGAAGCGTTGCAGGGCACAGCTAGTTGTATATAAATTTAATAAATATATTTATATATTTTTAATGTACAGAATAATTACGTATAGACTTTTATTAAAAATGGTTAATTTTTTTATTTTAATAATTATTTATACACTCATCATTATAAATGTACACGATTAATTATTATAATATAAATTATACTATATCGCTCTATTTTTTTCGGAGCAGAATTTTTCGTTTTTTCATTGGCTCGAGCAGACGCAAAATGGAGTAAAAAAATGATTTCTTTTGTTACGAACAGGGTCGAATATTTTGGAACCGCGCGTGACAAACCGAACCATATATCGTAACGATATTTTTTTTTCGTCGTAAATTTGCTCAGATCGGCGGTAGATATTATTTATTTACGATTATTCACTGGGCCAAAAAAATGTTTTCATGAAATAAATATGCCGTTGTTGTGAGTAACAAAGAATTTTTAAATCCGCTAATTAATTTGCATCCGCTTAAAACAATTGATTGCGCTACGAAATAAGTCACGATGTGTAAGGGGTCCGTCTAAATTCGACATTCCGGAAGTGTCATTTCATCAGTCGTTCCGTGGCTCAGAGTTTTTATTTCAACAGTGAACTGGCAACAAAAGCTTTTGAATAATTCTGCAAATTGGCGGAGTTACGATCATTTACAAAAATAAATGGTTTCTTTTCTCAAAACTTGAAAAAAGGCAAATCTTATCGTCATTGTTTATAATTATTCCTCTCCAAAAAAATATGGAAATTTTGAATGATTAAGTTACCAATTTATGGCAAATCCCAATCCCGTCATTCCAATCTCTACACTAAAAAAAGATCGTTGAAAATCGATATATTTCAAAAAATGAAAAATAAAAATACGTTTAAAAAAATCAAAAATAAAAATCGCTTGCTTATGGATACCGCGATCTCGAGCCACGTAATTTCATGTGCCGTCAGGTTAAACAGATTTCGAACTGAACGTGCATAAAATCCTCCACGAACAAAAAAAAAAGGAAAAGTGAAAAAAATACAGAACGTTTTGATTCCTCATCAGCCGGATATGACGGAATCAAAGAAGTTGTCAGTTATCGTAACGAGGCAACGCTCGAGCGCGAAAAGTGATAAATTCTTTCCTCAAACGTCGCATGCTCGTACAAACGAAAATTATATACCGGTCTTTTGTGTCCTGGCTTTTGTGTCCGACCGTCTCTCCATTTTGCCCATATGGAAATTACGTCATTGGCAACCTTGATGAGCCAAATATTGAAACGTAAAAAAAAAGGAAACGAGAAAAAAACAACTTGGCGAATCTAGAAAAAAAAAAGAAACGTCACGATCGGCAACGCGAGTGAAAGGTTGTTCACCGAACTCGCTCAGCTCATGCGTCGTCGACATCTAGGGTGTAGGGTAGACCGAGGCGAATCGGATCACTTTTTCTTGGAGGGTGAAGAAATCATACTCAAGTGTTATATAATGTTATTTTTATTGATAAAAACGTAA
>JAPYZJ010006353.1:0-16321 GCA_030522765.1 Ophioninae sp. B BG-2022a | reverse complement strand
GATTGAAAAGAACTTAGCCTAGGAAATCGTTGATTGGTTAATGTTGACTTAAATCAACATGAACTTAGCCTAGGAAATCGTTGATTGAAAAGAACTTGGCCTACGAAATCGTTGATTGAAAAAAACTTGGCCTACGAAATCGATGATTGAAAAGAACTTAGCCTAGGAAATCTCTGAAATAAAAACTTAGCCTAGGAAATCGTTGATTGAAAAGAACTTGGTCGAGGAAATCGTTGATTGAAAATAACTTAGCCTAGAAAATCGTTGATTGAAAATAACTTAGCCTAGGAAATCGTTGATTAAAAAGAACTTAGCCCAGGAAATCGTTGATTAAAAAGAACTTATAAAGAGGCTCTTAGCAGGCTCTTAACCTATGCAGGATCAAGCTAATCGTCATAATTTATTTCGACATCAATTAAACAAAAAGAAAATTGCAAAAAAACATTTCTCTGCATTCCAATGATGCAAAAGCTTCAATCCCATATCTTTCACCCTACACGACCAACCCAAAAGTATAATATACTGCTGTGAGCAATTAGACACGCTCGAAAGAATATTTAATCTTATTCTGATAAGGCAAACGAGAGGAAAAGAAAATCAGCCAATCCGTACAATCTGCAATACCCAGTATACAGTCCACTGATTTTTCGATCGTCTCTTAACCTCTCAAATATATACTCGTCCTTAATGGTTTTCCTCAGTTTCCCCGTGCCCTCGTGCCAAACTCGATTCGGTAATTGCGTTAAGAAATCATTGGTGAAAAACGAGTGAGGGTACGGTAAGAAATTGAAAGTGGTAGAGTGACAAGTGTGGGGTAAAGTGAAAGGATTGGAACCATAAAAGCAAGGGCGTACGAAGGAACATTCAGACTAATTATAAAGTAAAAATAGGTCAGGTAGAAGTAACAGCTTTTCTGTACGAACGTTTCGTTTTTCGAGATCGTTTTTTATCGGGTTGAGAATTGGATCATTCGTATACCTGTACGATTACGTTTTCTTTTTTTTTTTTAATCAACATTATTAACGTAAACAACTCCTTGATTCTCGGTCTCCAATATTTCTCTCTCTTTCTACTCTAATAGCGTCCACTTACACCTGTCAGCTGGCCGGCTAAATTATTGCGCCGTTTGGCTAATCGATATCGACAGGCCTCATTGCTGTATCGTAACTGCATTAAATAGAGAATGTCTCAATCTTCCAAGCTCGCTGTTTCTTTGCTCAACACTTTTTCCATAATTTCTCGAGCTTCGGACGTATTGCCAAATCCAGTTTGTCGTACCCCGAGAGAACCTGTCAATTATTACTTTTTTTCCCGATTGGCACAATATTGTCATCTGGATCTCTCAATTTGTCAACGAAAATACAGCTGGCGTGTAGGAACGCCTTTGCGCTTTGGAAATGACGATTAACTCGATCCGGTAGAGGTTGAGAGCTGGTTAAGGCCCTTACCAATACCGATCGAGGCGGGACAGTAGATAACCACGGATTTTTTAAACGACGAGTCAGAATTTCATCCGATCAAAACCCAAAAAAAAACTCACGGATTTCCTAAAAGGTGACTCGGAATTTAACCCAAACAAACCCAAACAACCGCACAGGTTTTCGAAACGGTAACTCAGAATTTCATGCAATCAAACCCAAACAAATCCAAACAAACCTAAGCAAACTCAGAGCTTCATCCAACCAAACCCAAACAAAGTCAGAATTTCATTCAACCAAACCCAAACAAACCAACGGATTTTCCAAACGACGACTCAGAATTTCAGCCAACCAAAGCCAAACAAACTCACGGATTTGGTAAACGGTGACTCAGAATTTCATCCAACCAAACCCAAACAAACTCACGGATTTCGTAAACGGTGACTCAGAATTTCATGCAATCAAACCCAAACAAATCCAAACAAACTCAGAATTTCATTCAACCAAACCCAAACAAACTAACGGATTTTCCAAACGACGACTCAGAATTTAACCCAAACAAACCCAAACAATCCCACAGGTTTTTTAAACGGTGACTCAGAATTTCATCCAAACAAACCCAAACAAACTCATGGATTTCCTAAACGGTGACTCAGAATTTCATGCAATCAAACCCAAACAAATCCAAACAAACCCAAACAAAGTCAGAATTTCATCCAACCAAAGCCAAACAAACCAACGGATTTTCCAAACGACGACTCAGAATTTAACCCAAACAAACCCAAACAAACTCATGGATTTCCTAAACGGTGACTCGGAATTTCATGCAATCAAACCCAAACAAATCCAAACAAACTCGGAATTTAATGCAACCAAACCCAAACAAATCCAAGCAAACCCAAACAAACTCAGAATTTCATCCAACCAAAGCCAAACAAACCAACGGATTTTCCAAACGACGACTCAGAATTTCATCCAATCAAACCCAAACAAACTCAGAATTTTCGTGTCGAAGTTTCGCTTCGATTAAATCCTCTCCTTAACCCCAACCCCTATCGAACAACCGCCAACGTCGGTTTTATTGATAATAGCATATTTTGAATAATCAACGAATCGTTGCCCTTGCGTGGAGAGAACGCGTGGTTTCGAGAGATACGGAAAGTGATCCTCGTACTTTCATCGGCCTCGTCACGAATCGCGTGCTGTATTACTCTTCGGTATACTTTTCCCTTTTAATTAACAACGGCGGAAGTCCGTTCGCGACGATGCTGCACCTCGTTGATTAAAATCGCAATTAAATGCGTTCTTGGCCACACAAATAAATTCGCAGCTTTATTTTTAGAAAAATAATGCAATTTAGGAATGCAAATTAACATCTTTGGAAAAAAATGGTGACCCTTCATTGTTCTGGAATTTTCAGTATTCGTATATTATTTATTAAAAATTTCTTTATTAAAAATTTCTTTATTAAAAATTTCTTTATTAAAAATTTCTTTATTCAAAATTTCTTTATTAAAAATTTCTTTATTCAAAATTTCTTTATTCAAAATTTCTTAATTCAAAATTTCTTTATTCAAAATTTCTTTATTAAAAATTTCTAATTTTTTCTATTTTCTAGCTTTACTTTTTTTCATGAAATTTTATGTTTTTATCAATATTGTTTTTTTTTTAAATCTACTTTCAGGCGAGAACGACGATCTCGTGGTGTTTGGGTTTGCTGAGTGTACTCCTGTTGTCTCGAAACGTCGCGTCGAGAGTCGGTAAGACCAACATTTAAATTTAATTTAACAATAAATAACAATTTTTCTCCATTATTTCGTAACCCACAAAACCGAATGTTTTCGACTTTTCAAGAAGGAAAAAAAACCAAATAAAATTACAGTAAATAATTATAAACACAATTTTTTAAAAATATGCAAAAAAATCTAGTAATAACGAGCTTTTGTCCTATCCCAACAATTTGAAACCACATTTCCCATTCCACCATTTTTTACTCTTCAGGAAATTCCCCAAAATATTCCCCGAAATTTTTCGTGTCGCATTCGTTCGACTCTCGTTGGGAGAAGCAATTCGAAAGTGACAAAGAAACCTCCTGCAGTCAGCGTTGCCAAAAATTTCGTTTTCCCGCTACCGGAAATCCAATAAAAAAAAAAATTTTTTTTTTTTTTTCGTTTTTCGATTCGTGAGGACGTTCAGTTAAGGTCGAAAAAAGAGAAGGTTCTGGTTCGAACGTCAAATGTGTATTTGGCATCAAGATTGAAAAAGGGAACCCCCCCCCCCCCCTCCAACCCCCCTTTTCCGGAAATTGCGATATGCCATGGTAACGAGACTTACCGATCGTAAATGCACGAATTTCCCATGCATTATTCGACGGTAATCCAAGCTTCGTATTCCTCGATGAAATTGCGAAAAGTCGACGCGTGGGAACGAACTAATGCATATTTGGTGGAATGACAAATGTTCGTTGTTCCACACGCATTTGCTGGAGGTTTACAAGCACCCAGAGACATTTGAATCTAGATAGGTGCGTTTCGTTGAGTCGAGCCGTGATCGAGACTGGGATCGGCGAAAACCGAGCACCGGATAAAACTCGAAGTTACCTGAGCCAATCCAAACCTCATTGGGTTGGTTCAGATTGGTGTGAGTTTGCGGTACTCCAGGTAAGAGATTGACGCGATTGGTTCTCGATGCCGTTAAAGGGTTATTGTACGCAGACACGAGGCCAAAAAAATTGCGATTTTTCACGTATTTTGTTATGGACGAGAATTTCATTTGTTTGGGTTTGTTTGGGTTAATTAATTAATTCAATACTAAAGTATGGTAATTTTGTGGCATATTTTAGCTTGGGATTGGCGTTTTGGTTTCGAGTTTGTTTGGGTTTGTTAATTTTTTGTGGACAAGGATTTTATTTTTTTGGGTTAATCAATTTTTTTCTGGACAAGGATTTCATTTTTTTGGGTTTGTTTGGGTTGAACTATTTTTTTCTGGACAAGGATTTCATTTGTTTGGGTTAATCATTTTTTTTTCTGGACAAGGATTCCATTTGTTTGGGTTAAACAATTTTTTCTGGACAAGGATTTCATTTGTTTGGGTTTGTTTGGGTTAAACAATTTTTTTCTGGACAAGGATTTCATTTGTTTGGGTTTGTTTGGGTTAAACAATTTTTTCTTGACAAGGATTTCATTTGTTTGGGTTAATCATTTTTTTTTTCTGGACAAGGATTTCATTTTTTTGGGTTAAATAATTTTTTCTGGACAAGGATTTCATTTTTTTCGGTTAAATAATTTTTTCTGGACAAGGATTTCATTTGTTTGGGTTAATCATTTTTTTTTCTTGACAAGGATTTCATTTATTTGGATTTGTTTGGGTTAAATCATTTTTTTCTGGACAAGGATTTCATTTGTTTGGGTTAATCATTTTTTTTTCTTGACAAGGATTTCATTTATTTGGATTTGTTTGGGTTGAATAAATTTTTTATGGTGGCATCTTTCAGCTTTGGATTGGCGTTTTTGATTTTCAAAAATATTCATTAACATCGCTTCTGTTGGAATCCTCCTAGAGGTCCTTGAAAAAAAAAAATGGATATAAAAATTCGGCCGATCTAAACGATTTCGGGCTTTCGAGAATTCAACAATGCTTATACAACGCAATTTTATCTCAGCGTTACGATAGCACGTATTGAATAACAGCCCCGAGGTTTTATACACGACAAAAATAGCGACTCGACGAATGCCAACCTCCTGAAACTCGTGCTTTCCTTTCAATTCATTTTTTTCTTCCCACGTCACGTGGGAGAACTATTGTATTCTTACCGTGCGTAATAAAACGGTAGCTGCAAAAATCCACGACTGGTATTTTTTTTGCTTCTGATTATGAGCCTAGAAACGAGTCAACTACACTTTCTTCCATTTCTGTTCCCACCGAATTAGCCCTTCTTGCAAAATTAATAAAATTGAATAACACATTTATTTCGTATTTGTAAAAAATCGTGTTTTGCAAAAGTGAGAGAGAGAGAGAGAGAGGGAAAAGTGTACAATAAAATCCAAATAATTATCGTATTAAATGAACAATTCATTTAATTAATTAAATATAAATGTTGGTTCAAGCTTTTTTATTCGAATGTATTTTCGAATGGATACGGAATAATCTCAAAAATTGTTTAAAATTCGTTGACTAATAATTCTTGATAAAATAATAATCCATGAATTATTTTAGAATTTTCCAGTACTTGATTTGATAGTTATAAACGTAAAAAAATAACTCGTGCTTCGCAGTCGATATATTAAATAGTTAAATATTTATTTTGACTTTCAATTTATTTTTAATTACAATTAATTGTAAAACTAAATATATATATTGAGTTTTTGAGTAATTATTGATAATAAAAAGATGATCTAAACGTATTCATTAAATTTAGAAGCTGAGCAATTAAAAAATTATTCTAATCACCAGCAATTCGTAAAAAAAAATCTCCATCAAATAAAAATTCTTTTTTAATCTCTGGAAAATAAAAAAATAATAATTCATGGTCACGTGCGATCGATTAATTCTTTGATTACGACTACCACGAGGGTTTATGAATATTCCAAGAGAAACCACTAACGAGACGATTGCTGTTTCGAAATATTACGATCGACTAAATTATTTCGATAATTTCACTTTTTCACCTTTTCTCCCATTGAATATTTAATCGCTGATTAAAATATACGAAAAATTAAATTCACGTGTCGATATGTAATATGGTAAACATACATTCTCACGACGTTATCAGGAGAGTTGCAATTATTTCAGAAAAGTGAAAATTCGCTTGGAAAATATAAGATTTATCGATAGATCGCGAATTAAAAATTTATTGACCACGAGCTGACCCACAACGTGGTCCGTCCGCTTTCTAATGCACCTTCTTCTCGCACGCGTCACTAAAGTCTCTAGACTTTCTAAAACTCATGCTTTTGTAAATACGTTCGTTGTAGACGAATAACCATTTATATTTCACCTCTTCAATCGTTTTCTCAATATTTTCATTTTTATTGATGCCTTTGTTTATAATTAATTTTCATCTTTGCTTCGAGAACGTTAAAGCTCGGAATTATTTTTAAAAAAAATTCTGTTTTCATTTTTGTATTTTTTTATTTCCATTCTACAAAACTTGTTTTTTTTTTGTGAAATATTATAGATAATCTCTGATAACCCAGTGAATCAATTTCGTCTTCCAAAATTGGCAAAAGTATTTTTTTTTATTGAAAACTCATTTTTCGTCGCTGCTTTTCAAAAAGCTACGAAAACGTAATTTTAACCAAAAATAACCAAGAAACGCAATACGTAACTAAAAAATAACGTACAGTTACCAAAAAAGGCAAATTTTTCAAAAGAATATTCCATCAGTACTAAAATTGACTGAAGATGAACAAACTCATATCTTAAAAATAAACTTAAGAATGAACTTAAAAATAAACTAAAAACTAACACTGCTGGTGAGAAATTAAGGAATAATAAAAAAAACATAAACATAAAAGAATTCTCCAACGAACCAAAAAACAAACTTATTAAACCACAAAACTAAAAAATAAACTGATTAATCTCAAATACCAAAAATTAACTAATTAATCTAGAAAACCTAAAAATTTAATAAATATTATAGATATTGATAATAAATAAATAATTTCATTAATAAATTAATAAATAAAAAAAATAGAAAAATAAAAATAAACCGATTAATCAAAAAACCAAAAATTAAAGAATAATTACAAGGAATATTCAAAAAATGGGAAAAAAGACAAGGAGTGGAAACCGAGAAAATTGGAAGTTCCAAACGCCGTAGGATATTACAGAAGACTAGGAGTACAGAAGAAGAATCCTCTTATTTTCATCTGTTGAAGAACAAAACTGAGCCAAGTTTTCTCCCCCTTAAATCTGCCAGGAAAGGTTATCGCTTTCAGCGTTAATGGCAGCTCGAATCTTCGCTTCGTCCAACTGGCGAAGGATGCCCCCGAGGACTCCATCGTGTCATCCTGGGAGCTCTTCTTCCCCCCCCCCTTAATCTTTTCGTCTCTCAACGCTACGAGCATGTTTGAAGTACTCGCGATTCCACCTGGAGTACATTGCGTGCCACTCGATGACATTTACCTTACTGTACAACTCGAGTGCATTGTTCTTCGCCAGGATTAACCTTCAACGAATCCATTCGAACGCTTCGAACTCTCACAAATCGTGTACAGTTATTTTTTAATTTTTTATATTTTTTTAATAATTTTTTTATTTTATTCGCTCACACAAAAATATTTTTTTTTCGCTCCTTTTTTTCCAAAAATTTTTTTATCGTACAAAAAAACAGGTGATGCCTTTTATTTTCGAGTTTATCGAATTTCAGTAAATTTCAATAAATTTCGATAGAATTGGAAACCTTTTTTTGGCAGAATTTTTCAGAATTAAAAAAAGTCTTTAAATTCTTTGAAAAAACAGAGAGGTTTTTTTTCAATTATAAAATTTAAAAAACCTCTTCGAATTCTTTAAACAGACTCTTTTAGATTTCGAAAAAATCTTTACAATCTTCCGAAAAAAATCTTTTAGAATTAAAAAAAAACTTTAAAATCTGAACAAAAACTTTTTTTAGTTCTTTGAAAAACAGAGAGGTTTTTTTTCAATTATAAAATTTAAATAAAACCTCTTCGAATTCTTTAAAAAGGCTCTTTTAGATTTCGAAAAAATCTTTACAATCTTCCGAAAAAAATCTTTTAGAATTAAAAAAAAAACTTTAAAATCTGAACAAAAACTTTTTTTAATTCTTTGAAAAACAGAGAGGTTTTTTTTCAATTATAAAATTAAAAAAAACCTCTTCGAATTCTTTAAAAAGTCTATTTTATATTTCTAAAAAATCTTTACAATCTTCAGAAAAAAATCTTTTAGAATAAAAAAAAAAACTTTAAAATCTTAAGAAAAACTTTTTTTTTAATCTTTACGAAAGAAAATTTGACCAGAAAAATTATCAAAGTTGGTTAATATTCCAATAGACTTTATAAAAAAATCTTTGATGACTAATAATACATTTTGCGATATCTTGGAGAGTGCACCCCTCCCCCTAAAAAATTTCGAAATCTTATCTTTCAATATCCACACGTATGCATCCTACGTGCAATTACTGAATATTCCGTTACTCTTCAGTCGATAAGACGAGTCTTTTGAATATTCTCAACGGGGGAACTATTTAATTATCTTTATCAGTGAAAAGTTGTATCAAGTTATTTGTGGATATAAGTGAAGGAACAGCTACGAGAAAATCTTGTAAACTTCTTTGCTGTATTCTCCTCGATAATTGCAAATTTCCACTGATAGGAAATTAAGGAGCTTTTGTGAACTGAAATTTAAATTCGTGGAATCCCGTTATGGAGAATCCGTCATCGAGCAGCTCGTCGAGGTTTCTTACAACAGTTTCGTAAGAAATCCCTTATTCACGCTTCCGGTACGAGAAGTCATTTCTTGCACCTGGCGTCAAGGAAACAGCACTTTTACACCGAGATCCTCGACAATACTATGCCTGATTGCATCCACGTATCCTAAAGTATTGCCAACACTTTTGAAACACGTTTCGAGTTAACGAAAAAAAAATTATCAACGAAGAACCGGACAGGGAAATATTAGTGAAATACTAGTGAATTCTACTGGGAAATGGAATTTTGCTTTGTTTGGGTTAACAAACAAACCAAACTGAATTAACGAAAAAATTTTTGAATCGAAACTTTGCAAAATTGAATTTAAAAAAATTTTTTTAATTGAATTTTTCAGAACTTTACTTTAATTGTATTACGAGTCGAATATCAAATTTTTTTTCGAAATTCCTCGATGTATTCTGATATGTACTATACGATGAGGAAAAATGCATTATTATCTTTTGGAAATTCGATGAAAAAATATTGAACACTGGATTTGTCAGGATCATTTTTTTTTAAAGAATTATTTAAATGTAAGATAGCCAAGCTTTTTTTTTAATTTCGCTAATTTGTAATTTTTATATTGTACAAATTCGAGCTAAGAAAATAATTACTTAAATAAGTACTTAAAAAATTAAACTTTAAAATTGAACTTAAGTTAAACTTGAACTTTGACTTAAAAAATTAAACTCAAAGAATAAAGTTAATACAAATTAAACTTAATTACTTGCAAAATCGTTGTTCATTGATTAACTACAAATTTACAATTTTGTAATTTTTGTAATTTTGCATAGTAATATAAGACAGCAGTTGAAATTTTTTTATCAATGAAAATTTAGCTATGTTCAAAAAACTACAAATTTACAATTTTGTAATTTTTCTAATTTTGCATAATAATATAAGACAGCAGTTGACATTTTTTTTATCAATAAATATTTAGCTAGGTTTAAAAAACTACAAATTTTTAACTACAAATTTACAATTTCGTAATTTTTCTAATTTTGCATAATAATATAAGATAGCAGTTGACATTTTTTTTTCAATAAAAATTTAGCTAGGTTTGAGAAACTACAAATTTACAATTTTGTAATTTTTGTAATTTTGCATAATAATAAAAAAAAACAGTTGACCCTTTTTTATCAATTAAAATTTAGTTAGGTTTAAAAAACTACAAATTTACAATTTTGTAATTTTTGTAATTTTGCATAATAATCAGTTGACCCTTTTTTATCAATTAAAATTTAGTTAGGTTTAAAAAACTACAAATTTACAATTTTGTAATTTTTGTAATTTTGCATAATAATAAAAAAAAAACAGTTGACCCTTTTTCATCAATTAAAATTTAGTTAGGTTTAAAAAACTACAAATTTACAATTTTGTAATTTGTCTTATTTTGCATAATAATAAAAAACAGCAGTTGAAATTTTTTTTATCAATAAAAATTTAGTTAGGTTTAAAAAATCATTTACATTTTTTTTCACTCGTGAAAATTCGTCGACACGTATATATATAAATATACACAAACGTTCGTAGTCACGTGAAAGGCGAAACGTCGTGGTCGAAGAGAAAGGTATTGGTGGCCAACGAAATAAAAAAAAAATTGTAAAGTAAACGGTGTTACGGGAATACGTGTAAGGTATTCGCTGATCGGAGGGTACGAGGATATACAAGGTAGGATAAGAAGGCAAGCGTCATAATATCGGAACTCTCGTTGCGAGAGGATCTCAGGCATTTGCACTTGGCTCTGGCAACGGAGTAACGTGAGCGTTCTATAAGACTCGGATGAACGGTGAATCTTGATTATCTAGCAAACGTACACGAGAAGAGTGGTGCCTCTCGAGCACGAATTCTGCATATAATTATTAGCCACGAAGAAAGCACATTAAAACTGGCCATCTGCTTTCCTCAGGCTCGAAATGACGTTTCTAGTCAAAACGCCCACATTCGGATTCTCCCTCGGAGCTCTAACGATTTTTTAACCACGATCTCGAAAGATAGAGAGAGAAATTAATTGATTGATTAATTGGTTTATTTTATTATGCCCGAGAGGATTTTCGGACAAAGATAATTCAAAATAAATTTAATAATACAATCAAGTATAACAAAAAAAATAACAAAAAAAATAATATAACAATAAATAATAATAAATATGAATAATATAATAAATATATAATATATAAAATATATATATATAATATATAAATAATAAAAATATAATAATAATAATAATAATAATAATAATAATAATAATAATAATAAATAAAATAATAATAAATAACAAAAAAAAAAACAAAATGAAAAGCTGTTAAATGGAAGTCAAATGCTAGAATCAAGAAATAGTAAAATAAAAAGAACTTAACTTGAACTAAAAGTAAATGTAAGATAAATCTAAAGTTGAACTTAAAGTAAAATAAAATAAAACTTAAATAAGGATAAATAAGAATTATACTGAGCTAACCCAAACCAAAGTAAATAACATAGTAAATAAGTAGAAAAATATCAATACGACTATCTATAGTAGTGAAAAGCAAAATAAATAAATAAATTTAAAATAAATAAGAGAGAGAACAAGAGAAAGAGATAATTTATTTACTGCTCCAAATAAACAAATAATTTATTGGATAAAATTATTTAATTGATTGGATAAATGATTTCATCAATTTAAAATGATTTTATTGCTATTTTGAATATTTTTTTATTTTCTGTTTGAGATGAATTTAATGAGGCTAATGTGATACGTAGATGGAACTGATGTAATTTAGTGCATGGGACATGTGGTATTAAATGTTGAGAACGAAGCTTCGTACAGTATCCCAATTAATCCTTTGAAACCATAATTGGTTGTGTTGCCGCACAACCTGCCCATAATGCAGCTGCTTCCTGTGTAAACTTCGCGCCGGAAGTCTCGGATTTTCCCATTTCACTTTCCAGTGTTTATTCAGTTTTACTTTATTTAGGGGTTAGACGGATAAACTAAATTACAATTGTTTGTTAAAATTTGCTATTTGTGAGCAATATCTTTATCAATTTCGTAAAATTGTAAGGTCCTGATTATTAATTTTATTAATTTTCGTTTAATTATTAATTTAATTTTTTTCTATGTTTAATTATTAATTTTATTAATTTTTTTTTAATGATTAATTTTATTAATTTTTTTAAATTATTCATTTTATTAATTTTCGTTCTATTATAATAGAACGAAATAATATAACAACAGAAATTAATAAAATCGAAAATTATAGATTTTTATAATTTCCGATGTTCGTTAATTACCATTGTTAATAAATGATGAAAAACTGCAAGGTAACGATTAGTAATTTAATTAATTCTCATGATTGGTAAATTTTCAATGATTAATTAAATTAATTTTCATTCGTGATAAATGTCTAATTCCTAATTTTATTAAATTTCCTTTCATTATTAATTTGATTAATTTTCGTTGTTTTTCATTATTGCAAAAATTCGAAGTTTAAAATTAAAAAAAAATTCTATTGAAATAAAAATGATGATACTAATGGTTGATTGTTGTTTCAGCTTTGTGCGAGACACTCGACGATCAGTCCAACATCATCGTGGACATTGAGGAGAGTCGTGGCAACGGTACGTTCTTTTTTTTTTTAATTTTTGATTTTTTACATTCGTATCTTTGGATCTTTGCTTTTGAGAGTTTTATGCGAGTACAAAAATGACCTAGGTAGTATTATAAATTACGGGGTAACCGTACGAATAATATTTATGATGAAGACGTCAAGGTGTATAGGAGGAGAAAATTTATGCGATTGGAAAGGCAGCTCTCCCAATGTCGCCTGCTCAACTTCGTATCTCTATAAGAAATCACCTCCAAGGCAGAAAGACCGCCTATAATTCCGCGGCCATTGACGGATCTACGATCATTTCGAGCAACCAATGATACACGTATGCACGTTCAACCGATCATACGAATTTGTTGTTCAGCCCTTCGGCTTCCAGTTCAACTCCGCTTCGATCATTACGAATAATTGTTTAAAATATTATTCTCGTTTGTTCATCTCGTTTGTGCGTATTAAATCGATTTTAAATAATCGATAATTCGATATCCTCGGCTGATCAATTCTCACCCATTTTTTTTTCTT
Source organism: Ophioninae sp. B BG-2022a (assembly GCA_030522765.1). Lineage (NCBI taxonomy): Eukaryota > Metazoa > Arthropoda > Insecta > Hymenoptera > Ichneumonidae > Ophioninae sp. B BG-2022a. The sequence continues at coordinate 3,364 of JAPYZJ010006353.1, read as the reverse complement.
TTTCACCGCTAAAAAAATTAAACTTCCTTACTTGATCGTATCGTTGTAATTTCGAATGAGATTAAAATGAAAATAATCATTTTTTAAGTTCTGTATATTGTACAATTTTTTCTTTCAAATTGATTTTTTAAAATTTATTTTTATTTATAAAAGAAAAAATCTTTTTTTAATTAAAGGTAAAAGCATCGAAGCTTTTTTCGACTGTGAAAGAGAAATTTATTCTTCGATAGATTAAAAAAAAAATTTTTTTCTTGGGCTTTTCAATAATGGAAAATTCAATGTCATAAAAATTCACGTTCACCATATTGGATACTAAATAAAAATTAAAAAAATACTTAATATAATAAAAATTGAAAAAAAAACAATTCACTTCGTAATAAATAATAATAAAAATATCGTTCCACGAAGAGAAAAAAATTGACGTTTATTAATAGAAATTAAGATTGCCAGAAAAAACGTACGACAAAATTAGCATTTTTTTAAATTTCATTATTCCTCGTTTAACTACTATAAAAAAGTTCTCTTGAAAATTGAAATTTATAATATTAAATAACAATATTTATAAATGTTCGATCTATTTTCACGGTGAAAAAAAAATTGAATAAAATTTGGCAAAATTCGAAAGAATTAATTTTTCTTTGCATTCAAACAATTCAAATTTCACTGTTATCAGAGTCATGATAAATCATTATTTCCAATAGATGAAATTGGTTCTCTTGAAATCTAATTTACGTTTTACGTCGAGGGATATATCTGATGAGATCGAATTAGAAAAGTGGTGCTCCTAAATGGTTACACGCCGGTGTGATTTCGCGTAACTCATATTGTCCGACGGTAATCTCTTTCCCTGTCTTGCAGCGATGCGAGTGGCCCCATTTCATAAAGGGTAACATCAATTATCCGCTACCGATGAGACCCCGCGGTGAGACCGTTCACCGCATCAGGAAGTAATTTTCCAAGCCGCTAGCAGCGTCAATGCAAACTATATATCTTCCCACGTTTGTGCCAACGTATTAAACGAGATCAAAGACTATTTTGGACTTTTTTATATTTCCCTAATGTATGCCAATGCAATCAGATAATTTTGAGTATGACTCAAATCGAAATTCAATTTTTAATTAAAAGTACCTAACTAAAAATAAGTAAAGTACTCAAAGCGGTTATCTAGCGTGAAAGTCGTTTTTTTTTTCACTTTTTTTTTCACTTTTTTTTTCGTACTCCTTTAGGAATTTTTTTTCATACTTTTTTAGGAATTTTTTTTCATACTTCTTTAGGATTTTTTTTTCATACTTTTTTAGGAATTTTTTTTCATTTTCTTTGGGGAATTTTTTTCATTTTTTTGGGGAATTGTTTTTTCATTTTTTTGGGGAATTTTTTTGTCATTTTTTTGGGGATTTTTTTTTCACTTTTTGGGGGAATTTTTTTCATGCTTTTTTTGGAACTTTTTTTTTTTAATCGCGCACCAAAACGAGCATAGATATAAAGACTACGCGAGGAACGAAACCCTCATCGAAGAGCACTGACTTATCTGAGATGTCAGGAATATATCGCGGACTCGGCCCACCGCGTCCAATCGCCATCATTTGTTATTGCTCGATGATAATCTTGTGGCGCACTAGTTGAATCGCTCGGCGAGCGCATCAACCACCCCGCCGACGAGCTCAGGGCATACGCCATTATAATGGCACGTAGGTACCTCGGTACATAGCTCTGGGTAGTGAATCAACGCAGGGGAACTCTGAGACGAGGACCTTTCTGACGTTTCAGATCAAATCGAATTGAACGGTACACTGGGACGTTGAATACAGACATTTATGTTTGTTTGGGTTTGTTTAGGTTTTGTTTGCGTTTTGTTTGGGTTCATTTGAGTTTCTTTTTTTCCTGATAACCCAAACAAACCCAAACAAACTCTGGGACGAGAACGTTTCATAGTCAGTATCGAATCAAATTGAACAGTATACCGGGTCGTTGAATACAGATATCCATGTTTGTTTGGGTTTCGTTTGGGTTCGTTTGAGTTTCCTTTTTTCCTGATAACCCAAACAAACCCAACCAAACTCTGGGACGAGAACGTTTCATAGTCAGTATCAAATCAAATTGAACAAACCCAAACAAATATCCATGTTTGTTTGAGTTTCTTTGGGTTTTGTTTGCGTTTTGTTTGGGTTCGTTTGAGTTTCTTTTTTTTCCTTTCAGCATTCGATCAGCCCACCGTACCGGAGGAACTTCCGGTCGCCGGGAATCCGTACAACGAGACCATTCTCGAATTGAATTTTCTCGGAAGAGCACCCTTTTTCACCCTGGAGGGAAAGAGACTCAGGTTATTGAAGCCCCTCGACAGAGACAGCGAGAATCTTTCGCACGTGGTTTTTCAGGTGAGATTATCGGATCATTTATTATCATCAATGACCTTCACTTTCAATCACTTTTTCTTAAACAGTTAAAATTGTTTTTTTTTTTTTTTTTGTAATTCGTAACTTTTTTTTTTCAATTCGTTCGATCCTCATCGATTATGATGACCATCGTGAGGTTTTCAAAAAGTTGCCACAGCTGTCTTGTCAATCGACGAAACGTTTTCTCTCTTCAATTGACTTCCAAGAAATTTTACATTCCGATATACGAACGGGGCGAGACCTATGCTGATTAGAAGCCCAATTACCATCAAATGTCTGTTGCAGGACAAGTCATTGAAGTCAGTAATTGACAGACATGAGACGAGGAAAATCTGAACGCCATGGGGAAATTTAACGTTTCATTTCATACCTTTAACTATCAACGCTGCATTCCTCGCTATCTCGCTCGAAACGATCGTATAAAGCATATATAAGTATATATACAGCCTTGGCCAAAAGTATTAGACATCCAATAATTTTTCTATCTGGACGAAAAATCGAATTTCTCGGTGAAAAAAAATCGTAAAAATTTGTTTAAAAAACGAAACTAAAGCTAACAGTTACCTCTTCAAACATCTCATTTCTAAATTCTGGCATCACTATTTTTCTAAGTTCAGGCTTTTTCTAAGTTTTTTGTTCTGACATTAAATTCGATATCTCGGCGAAAAACCATCGTAACTCAATTTACCAAACGGCGTTTCAAAGAGGACAAAATTCGCTTCCTTTTGCTCTTTCATTTTTATTTTTGCGATTTTTTTTGTAGCCGGTACGGCACTTCGAAAATTACGGAATTTTCCACTGTTTTTGTACTTTGCATAATCGCTTGCTAGACTTTGAAAAATGGCAATCTCGAAATTTAGAGATTAGATGGTCGTAGAGGTTACTATTAGCTTCAGTTTCGTTTGTTGAACAAATTTTTACGATTTTTTTTCGTCGAGAAATTCGATTTTTCGTCCGGATAGAAAAATTAT
>JAPYZJ010006352.1:0-10059 GCA_030522765.1 Ophioninae sp. B BG-2022a | reverse complement strand
ACATTCGTTGATAAGGTGTTGTGTTTTGTGGCAGTGTGCTAAAGCCATAAAAAAAATTATGTCGAGGCTTCGAGGCCGAATCGCGAGCGTGGCGCCATCCGTCGGTAATGACTCGCAGCTCAAAACTGCACAACCGTCACTACCGACGTATCGAGGGGCCGACGGTAGGTAAAGTAGCAGGTACCGCCGCACACATTTGTAACCGTTTATAATTCCCCACACACAAAGACCATTGTGATCTACTTTACGTTATTATAATTCCAATGGATATATACACCGTTCTGCACCGTGAGTTTGCCGAATTCGAATGACGCACTATTTTTAGCCTCGGTTGCCAAATCGAGTAAGAAAAACATTTTCCCTGACGTAATTAATTACCTTATCAGGTTATCAATTAATATCAATATATAAGGTTATGCGATGTAAACAATGATTATCCTACGAAATTAATGAACCTAATTAATCATTAATAGTTTCGGACTTTTCGCTACGTCACCAAAAAATGGAACGATTTAATTAAGGGGGCTGAATTTTCGAAGGTTGGAATAACTTTCGTGGATAATGGATGAGCCATCGTCGAAAGGCGTTCAATGTCCGATATGCTCCAAGGAGTACCAGGCGTCCCTCATCGAAGCGCACGCCTCCAAGTGTCTCTTCTTGAATGAAACTTCCGAAAATAGTAATCAGAATCAAAGCTCCTCGAAACGCACAATTTCTAGGGCTGGACAGTCCAGGGAACAAAGTCCCGTAGCCAAGAGATCTACCAACAAACAGCGGCCGGTCAAAAGTGCTAAGCGAGTCGTCGAAACAGCCGCACTCGCCAATGATAACGCGGAGAAGACTCCGGACGAAGATGCGCAAAGAAAAGTACTTATTTTCATATTCTCCGTGGGAGGGTTCCATTTCTAACGATAAGTCTTCAATTGATAATACAAATATTGCCCCGTCGCTAAATCCGCCACTTTTCTCTCTTTTGTCTTGATCCGGCAAAAGTACGGTGAAAAAACGTAACAAGAGGTACGCGCCAGGGTTCGACAAACTCTTTTACCAAATTGCCTGTAAAACTAGATTCTCAAGAAAAAGCATTATTTTCGTGATTTTTTGTTGTAACAGCGATATATAATGAGGTATCGGAAATGAAACAGGCACTATTTAAACATTTTTTATATTTTACATTACTGGAAACAAGTTGCAATGAATTTGCAACATTTGACGGCAACACGGCGGGCATGACGTACCCTGCCGGACTCTCGCCGGTTAAGAACGACTCTCCACTTTGTTCGGGATGGTTTGGGTTTGTTCGAGTTTGCTCGGATTTGGTTAAGAACAACTCTCCGCTTTGTACTGTTTCGACATCTTAAAGACGCGTCGTATCCTTAATGAACGGTAAAAAGTAAATTTGAACATATAGCAGATTCCTGACGGAGGATACAAGACACCCGCCTGGAAAAAAGATCACGTGCCACTCGCGGAGAGAATGAGACCGACGTCGCTACTCGGCTATATAGGACAGTCCCACGTAATGGGGAAGCGCAGTATGCTCCTCCAGCTTTTGGAAAAAGGTGAAATACCGAACATTATCCTGTGGGGTCCCCCAGGCTGCGGAAAGGTAAATATTCACCTGAATATCACACGTTCCTCCGTTCTATCATATCTGAATCTACATTTTTTAAATTTTGTAATTTCTCTATTCTTCACCGTAATCGTAATTAAAATACCTCAATTATACAAATCTTTATCGTGACAACCTAGAATTCAAATATGAAAAAAAAAAAAATAATTTCGCTAAACAATAGATCTAAGGAAATAAAAAAATGAGAAAAGAAATTTCTTTTCAACGATGCGTCTAATATTTGGCCAGGGACTGATACATTTAGGAAATCTCTACTTTCCCCGCATTTGGGAAATCGATTTTCAGACTTCCCTGGCGAACGTAATAGCGAACATTTGCAAGAAGAGTCCGAGCGGTAAATTGCGTTACGTAAAACTGTCGGCGGCGATGTGCGGGGTCGCGGAGGTCAAGGAGTCCGTAACGATAGCAACGAACGAGTTGTCGTTCGGAAGGCGAACGGTCATGTTCATGGACGAGATACACCGTTTCAACAAGTCCCAGCAGGATATATTTCTGCCCCATATAGAGAGTGGAACGATAACCCTGATAGGCGCAACAACCGAAAATCCATCTTTCAGTTTGAACTCGGCGTTGCTGAGTCGTTGCCGGGTGATCGTATTGGAGAAGCTGAGCGCTGCGAATCTCGTCGACATATTATCGCGAGCGGTGGATTCTTTGGGTGGTAGAATTCACGTTTCATCGGACTCGAGGAATAATGACGTTGGAACGAGTGCCACCACGAGGGACGACGATGAAATTCCAAGATTCCTCATTGACTCGAAAACGTTAGAATGGCTGGGTGAAACTTGCGACGGTGATGCTCGGATCGCTCTCGGGGGTTTGGAGCTTGCGGTGCAATCGCTCGGGCCAACGGAAGAAGAATTCTTGGCAACGGGACCAGCGACGATTGGGCTTCGAGACATCGAGGAGAGCCTAAAGAAGACTCACATGCTTTACGATCGCAAGGGCGATCAACACTACGACATCATATCGGCTCTTCACAAATCCGTTCGGGCGAGCGACGAGAACGCCGCCTTATATTGGCTCACGAGGATGATGGCCGGTGGCGAGGATCCGGTTTACATCGCCAGACGGCTCGTAAGAATGGCTTGCGAGGACGTTGGCCTCGAGGATCCCAAAGCTCTTTGTAAGATATTTTATTTCTGCTCATTCAATTTAATTCATTTTTATTTCATTTCATTAAAATTAATTAACTCATAAAAATTTTAATTAATCAAAAGTGTATATGTTTAGTTAATTAAACAAACCCATTAATGAAGTAATTAATTAATTAATCGAACGAACCCAAATAAGCTCTTTATCAGATATCACGTTATTTTTACTAATTTAATTAAATTAATTTTAACTTCATTTTATTCATAGAAATTTTAATTAATTAAAAACGTATGTTTTTTTTCAACATGTAGGTATAGCCGTCGATACGATGCACGGCTGCAAAATGATGGGAATGCCGGAATGCGACGTTATCCTGGCTCAGTGTGTTACGTATCTATCCAGAGCACCAAAATCAAGACTAATGGAGGACGCCCTGCGAGCCGCCCAGAGACTAGTCGCTAATCACAAAGGACCACAGCCGGGTGTTCCCTTGCACCTGAGGAACGCCCCGACGAAACTGATGAAAAATCTGGGTGAGTCTCGTTTTCGCGATACCCCAAATTTCACCATTTTCCGTCGTTACGATATCAATATATCCGCGGGAAATTTTCCCCCAGGATATGGACGAGGCTACAATATGGGACACAGGGATCATTCGGGTTTGAATTATTTGCCGGAAGGATTGGAAAACGTCGAATTTTTCAACGAGTCGGATCACGTTGACTGATCGTCGTCATAAATTGTCGCGCTGGACACGTATCTACCTCAACTACAATTATATCGATCATCGCTCGTTCGAATAGTTTAAAAAAAATTTTTTATACCAGAAACAAACCCAAACTGACTTTTCACTCCGCAGGTCGTTGAGCAATAAAAGTTTTGGGTGAAAAAAGTCGACGATCGACAGGTGCCTTCTCCCTGGACTAAGAGTATCAAATGTTGGCTCTCAGTTGGACCGCGCTTCCGACGGTCTTTTCTTCATTTGCTCCTCGCGCGACGATGCTCGCTCCCGTAACAACTTCCGAAGCTCGTCCAAACTCTCGTTCCCTTCTGTTTCAAAATTATTACCCTACGATCATTAAACACAAATTATATTTTTTTTTTCAGGGTTATTAACCCGTAATGGTCACTCGGGGTCCAGTGTACCCCAGGAAAATTTTGTAAGGATATATCATTGAGAATCGAACTTCTGTTATCACGTGGCGTTGTCTGAACCTACTCCAACACTATTTAATCGATCGCGATGGTCAAAACGGCGTCAGTTGTCTCGCAGCTAGCAAAAAGCGCTGTTCATGAAAATTACATTTTTTTCTCGAAAAAAATATGGTTTCTTGACATATCGTAAAAATCAAAATCTATATGAATTTTTCAATGAAAATTCGGGTTTTCTGTTCTTTTTTTTCCGATTGTTTTTTCGCCATTTAAAAATTATCAAACGAAAGAAAAAACGATTGCATTACTTGAAAAGGATATGAAATAGAATACTCGTGTGAGATTTGCGTCAATAAATCAAGTAGAACGGAAGTAGTAAAAAGTTTTCGGCGTGGGGTCCACTGGACCCCGGGTGACCATTACGATCGGAGAAGGATCCCAATCCGCGAAAAAAACTGGGAAACTATTGCACTTATCGACGGCCGGCGGGGCCCTCTGAATTATTAACGATCGTTTATTAATTTTTCTCAAGTTTGACTATCGCTAATTACCTCCAAGTTAACGTGGATAAGGCCTTTGGTCAGGTCACCGAACATTTCGTAGCTTTGATAGAACAAGCATTTGGCGATTTCTCTGAGAGTTTCGTTCGTCAAGTGATTGTCTGAAAAGTAATTTTTTTTTCGTTTGTTCACTCGTCGGGGTAATTCGCGATCACATAAATTGGATCCTTCAACGTACAACTGATGTTCAAGTGTTGCAATTCGAAATTTCCTATGACCATTGTTTGGCCTTTGATTCGACGATTCTCAGTGACGAAGGGATGCAGCCCGGCGTCGATCTCATCTACTGATGAATCCTCCTTCCATACATTAATCGAGTCGTTTTTATTCAGCGTTTTTCTTGACTTTTGCGATCTTGAGTTTTTTTTTGAACGACGACCGGAATTAGTGGAAATTCGTGAGCCACGGTGAATAGAATCACAGGACTTTTCGATTGGTTTCGCCATCAGCCGGTGGATATTGAGTCGGCGCAGATTCACAATTTCATCGTGGCTCAAAGCATACCTGAAAATTTATCGCTCACTTATTAACGCGTTTTTATTATTTTTTTTTTTTTTACTCATTTACTAATTTATTTAGCGCCAATTTAATAGTTGGAAAATAGACAAAAAATGGTTTTCGTTTACATGCATAATTCTTGAATTATTGCAGCGGCGCCTTCATCGGTTATGCTGTTTCCGGCCAACACGATGCTCTGCAGAGATCTGACGAACGAGGACGAAAAATTAGTCACGGAAATGGCTGAAAGGCTTATACGCAGTTAGAAGGCCAAAAAACGTCGTTTTTTCATTATTTTTTTCTGAAAAAGGATGTCTTTTGGGCAAAACGAAAAATGTTAGGCAGTGTAGTGGCATCTTTTAGCTTTAGATTGGCATTTTTTATTTAAAAAAAAAAACGGAAAATGAATCCGGGTATCGATCGAAGGAATAGTCAAAATTTCAATTTTCGACAAAATGGTTGCTCCGGAAAGGAACTATTCCGATTTTCGACAAAATTTTTGTTCGTTACATCGTTGAAAAAAAGTAGAAATAATTATCGGAAATCTTATTCCTTCGATCAATAGCTGAAGAATGTATGTGGAGAGGTTGTGTTAAAATTGGAGGCCGAACGATTGAGCCGTTTTTTTTTTCGGAAATCGCGCTTATCGACTTTGAAAACACCGTTTTGAGAAAAACGCGATTGAAGTTTCGGCCACCTACTTTGTACCGCTCCAAGCGTCCTTCCAAATTTGAGTGTGTTTCCTAGAACATTCGCTGGATTGATTTAAAATTTTCAAGGAATATACTCACATATTTGTGCATTCCGAAACCGCAATAAAAAGTTCGATTTTTGAAATTTCTAGAAATTTCTAACTAATTTTTAACTGAATGTTCTAGATTATTGAAATTTCTATAAAATTTCTAAAATTTCTAAATAATTTTTAACTGAATGTTCTAGATTTTTGAAATTTCTATAAAATTTTTGAAATTTCTATACAATTTCTAAAATTTCTATAAAATTTCTAAAATTTCTATAACATTTCTAAAATTTCTATAAAATTTCTATAACATTTCTAAAATTTCTATAAAATTTCTATAACATTTCTAAAATTTCTATAAAATTTCTAAAATTTCTATAAAATTTCTATAAAAATTCTAAAATTTCTATAAAATTTCTAAAATTTCTATAAACTTTCTAAAATTTCTATAAAATTTCTAAAATTTCTATAAAATTTCTAAAATTTCTATAAAGTTTCTAAAATTTCTATAAAATTTCTGAAATTTCTAAAATTTCTATAAAATTTCTAACATTTCTAAAACTTCTATAGAATTTCTAAAATTTCTATAAAGTTTCTAAAATTTCTAAATTTCTAAATTTCTTTGAAATGTCTATAAAATTTCTAAAATTTCTTTGAAATTTCTAAAATTTCCTCGATCTGTCCAAAATTCTTTTTAATTTCTAATCTATCTTCTAAACTATCTAACTAAATTCTGACTGCCCCTTAATGAGCCGAGAAGAAACATCGTCTTAAAAACAAACATCTGAAGGTAACAAGTTCTTTTTTCATCGAACAGAATATTACGTCATCTTGATACATATTCACCGGTTCGTGTGCAGCATTCTTGCGATGTGCACAGCTCCCAAATCGGTGATACGATTATTCGCCACGTCCAGAGCAACCAATTCTGACATTTGCCCCTTCGTGTATTTCAGCTCATTGGCTATTTTCTCGAGACCCCGGTCACTTATGTTGCAATATTTAAGGGACAGATAGCGAAGCCTACATGACAATAATCATTACTAGACTCACAATTGATAACTGCGGGAAAAGCAAAGAACCTCTGTGTACGCGTATACCTTCCCGCTGGTGACAATAGCAAATAATAATTTTCTCGAACGTTGGGATTCATGTCGAGATTCAAATCCCTCACGCATCCAATCCCCGTTATCATTTGTGCTATTTGCGATATGCCGTAAGCATTTATAGAACAGTTTCGTAATCTGGAAAAATTCAAGGCAAATAACGAATTTTTTTTTTTTTTCTTAAAAATAAATCATTTTTTCATAAACATCGGTCTCAGAGCCTTACCGCATTAATTTCTAAGAAAGTTTAATAAAATTATTTATTATCAAAATTTCATGTAGATAAGAGGCACAAATTGAAAAAAAAACAGTTGTCTCTTCAACTTTTTCGAACTCGTGTTATTTTTAACCCCTTTTTTTCAAAATCCATATACGACTTCGATCCATACAATGTCTAACATAATCATTATAAATTTTGTTTTTAACATTAGGTGTAGTAAAAATAAATCATTTATTTTCTGGAGTCAACCAATCACAAAATTGCTGCAAAAGTGCAATTTTGTGCACAAAAAGACTTGTACAACGCGAGATACAGATAACGAAAGCTGGCTAGTGGATAAGTCATGGGTTAATTTTCACTAATATGATTGATAGAAATACAGTAAAATCCCGTTTATTCGAAATTCTGTATGTAACATACGTAATCCCTGAATCCGAAATTTTCGTTATCCGAACCTGCCACCGTCCCGATTATTTCGGATAAACGAGAGTTTAATGCATATGGCTTTGTATGAAGCAAGAACTTTAAAGTGAAAAAGGATAAATTCTGGTAGTTCAAAAATGACGATCTATAAAAATCTTTTAAAAATCTTTTAAAAATCTTTTAAAAATCTTTTAAAAATCTTTTAAAAATAAAAGTCATTTAAAAATCTTTTAAATGACGATCTATAAAAATCTATAAAAAAAATTTTTTTTTATTGACCTAATAGTTGTGACGGTGGAAAATTTATTGAGACTCAAACTGAGAGCATCGAGTATGCAAACGGATAGTTCGTGCCCTCTGCACTCAATCTTCTGAGGATTGCCAAATTCCTTAGGTCGCTCGTACATCACGTAAATCAGAGGGGAAGTACTTGCACCATTATCCTCACTGACGTTTCTCGAATGTGGAAACTAGAGCTCGAGAAACAAAAATGAATTATTTGACATTGAAATAATCAAGAATTTTTTTTTGGGAGACCTTTCAGGGAGAACATCATTTTCGTGATGATAACACGATTATCATCATTTTATGATAACATCGTAATATTATTTTTATCATTTTGAAGTAATTTTTATTTTTACACGAGAAAAACGAAAAACGATTTTTTGGAAATCCTGGAGTGGAATAACATTATTATAAATTCGTCGTTTTGTCATAACAGACGTCGTTTCACCGAGGGAATCGACGATAGACTGCAAAAAAAATACCAAAGAGAATTAATCGTCCGAAATAAATTGAAAAAAAATAGAAACGTCTTATTGTCATAAATAGAAGAAAAAAAACATAAAAAAGTACCAAAATTTTGGGCACCGTTGTGACATCGTATTCCTCGCAGAGAGCGACAAATAGCTGGTGAAAATTTTCCGGCGACGATCTTGACACATCCTCTGTCGACAAATTTTCACAAATTTTCACAACAAAATAATTAATCATATAGAAAATAATCGAATATTGGTGCGATCGTGTCACCTGGTAGGAGGCTAACATTATCATCATTGACGCCTTTCCCACGATAGCGATTTTTCTTCCGTTCGGACATTAAGAGAAACGATTACTCGTTTGTTTCGGGCCAAAGAGAGACTCATAGCTTACTCGGAACCGAAGCAATAAAAATTGAAGACAAGAACAGGATGATTGAAAAAACGAAGAAGCAATCGGGAAAAGGCAGGAATGAAAAAATTGACCGAAAAATAAAGTCAATAAAAGTGGTTAGCTGATAACGAATATGATAGGCAAAATGTCCGCATTTTTTATTTTCAACGTTAAATATCGAAAAAATTAATTTTTTGAAACGTTTTCCACGTTTATCATGATAAATGTCGATTCTATGGAAAAATGTTTGAAACAAAAATTGTAGGCCATACAAAAATAGACATTTTTTGTTTAGTATATAATCCATCCAGAAGCAGTATTTTACGAGAAAAATACCATAACGTTCCACAATCTCTTTATTTCTCATTTTTTCTCATAAAATACTGGCTCTACACGGATCATGTACTGAACCAAAAATGTCTATTTCTTCATGGCCTGTGAATTTTGTTGCAAACTTTTTTTTCTAAAATCCATATTTATCACGATAAACGTGTAAAACGTTAAGTCAAAAAATCAGTTTTTTCGAGATTTGATTTTGAAAATAAAATATGCTGCCATTTTCCCTATCATATTCGTTATTGATATCGATCATATTATATTATCGATATGGACTTTTCGGAAGTGCAAAATTCCGAAAATGAATATACCGAAACTACAAATTTTGTAAATGTTAGGGGTTTGTTTGGGTTTGTTTAAAATCAAGATTTTTAAATCAAACTAACGAACCCAAACAAACCCAAACAAATTTCATGAACCTTTACGAAATTTGTAGTTTTGGACTATTAAAATTCGGAATTGTGATCCTTCTGGTCAATGGGAGTTCGGGTTTCCTACTCAGCCCCACAATGTTCCCTCTCTTACTCTCCTCCTGTCCCTCTCCACATTTCTCTCGTTCCAGCATTTTCATCCAGTTGAACTCGGCACTTGGTCCGCGCCGGTTCGACCAGAAGATACAAGTCCTCTTCTATCGTTTATCTCGCTGTATGAATGAGTTCAAGTTGCAGGAAAAACATTGAAAACAACGAAACGAAGAAAACTCTTTGGAGTATTTTCGCGAGTGAAAGAGTATTCCCCCGCGCAGTTTGAAAATTGTGAGCGAAGAAATCACGTCAGCTTCGAAGGCTTCAAAACAAATCGAAAAAAATAAACGGAATAAAAAATGTTCGCGAGCTGGAATAAATTTTAGTGGAAAACTTTCGGTAATTATTGCTTCGAGTTACTTTTTTTAATCCTACGGTGCATCCGGTTACCGATCACTCACAACCAGTGTTGGGCAAATTTTAATTGCAAGAACAATTAAAGATTAACAATTGATTACTTGGTAAATATAACCACAGCAACTAACAATTAATCAATTGTAATTGTGGAAAAATACAATTAATAATTATTTAATTGTTAACTGTAGTAGTAACAATTAACAATTAATTAATTGTTAGTTGTGATTTACTACAATTAACAGTTAATTAATTTTCAATTGTTTT
>JAPYZJ010006351.1:0-10059 GCA_030522765.1 Ophioninae sp. B BG-2022a | reverse complement strand
CCAAAAGTATTAGGCATCCAATAATTTTTCTATCCGGACGAAAAATCGAATTTCTCGGCGAAAAAAAAATCGTAAAAATTTGTTCAACAAACGAAACTGTAGCTAATAGTAACCTCTACGAACATCTAATCTCTAAATTTCGGGATCACCATTTTTCAAAGTCTAGCAAGCGATTGTGCAAAGTACGAAAACAGTGGAAAATTCTGTAATTTTCGAAGTGACGTACCGGCTACAAAAAAAATCGCAAAAATAAGAATGAAAAAGCAAAAGGAAGCGATTTTTGTCTTCTTCGAAACGCCGTTTGGTAAATTGAGTTACGATCATTTGTCGCCGAGATATCGAATTTAATGTCAGAACAAAAAACTTAGAAAAAGCCTGAACTCAGAAAAATGGTGATCCCGGAGTTTATAAATTAGATGTTTGAAGAGGTAACTGTTAGCTTTAGTTTCGTTTTTTGAACAAACTTTTACGATTTTTTTTCGCCGAGAAATTTGATTTTTCGTCCGGATAGAAAAATTATTGGATACCTAATACTTTTGGCCAAGGCTGTATATGTGTATATATTTAACGAGTACGTACAAACCGAACCCTTTGTATTTATATAATGCTCGTTTCTAGGACCGAACGGACATTTTTACTGGACACTTTTAAAGTCTACGAAACCGCTTTTTTCCTGTACAGGTCTAGAATCTTAAAAGCGTAGAGGTTCATAAATAAGTTTATAAATAAATATATGTGGTGGGTGGCTGAAACGAAATGGGTCAGCCGAAAGGAAAATGTAGGTCTTTCACTATTATCGTTACTCGTGTGACGAAAACATCATCAAACTGACCCTATTGTCAAGGAAAAAAAGAAACATTTTTTTTGTTTCGAGTCCTTCGGTTATGATACGTTCAACATTATATTGAATTTTATTTATGCGCGTGGAAGTATTTCGAAATTACGGATAACCTCGAAATTTCGAAGCATACGTTTCGAAACGTTCAGATTTTCAAGGTGACAGGGAACGAGATACGATGAACCGTACGAATTTTTAAATTTGGAAAAAACGCTTAAAAGAAAATAGCGAGTTATTTTGACTCGAGCACGATTTTTTTTTTATAGCTGTTTGGCTCCTTATTAAAACCTCAAGCGTTTACAGTCATACACAATCGCTCGTTTATTGATTTCTCGAATATGCACTTTGAGATAATAATGCGAGTTATAAACTTTTCTTTCGTAACGAAACTAGATAAGCGAACAAAAAAATAAATAAAAATTGCTATTTTTCTCAAAGAAATAAACTCTGGAAAATGAAAAAAGAATTTTTTGTGTCTCAATAAACGTAGCGATAAACTCCCATTACTATTTTAGACCCGACTTTTCAAGCACTTACAGTCATGTACAGTCACCCGTTTATTTATTTCTCAAAAATGCACTTCGCAACGATAACGCGAGCCATAAATTTCTCTTTCGAAACGAAACTAGTTACGCGAACGAAAAAAAAGAAAAATTCCTTTTTTCTCAAAGAAATCATTTGCAGAAAAAACACAGAAAAAATAAAATTGCTTCTCGAGAAAATAAGTTGTCGAAAAAAAACAGAAAAAGAACATTTCTTTTCTCTTGATAAAATAAATTGTGTTAAACAAAGAAAAAAATGAAAACTACTTTTCCTCTTAATAAACCTGATATCTACATTTTCCTCAAATTCCCTCATATTTTTCAAAAATGCACTTCGCAACGATAACGCGAGCCATAAATTTCTCTTTCGAAACGAATCTCGTTACGCGAACGAAAAAAAAAGAAAAATTCCTTTTTTCTCAAAGAAATCAGTTGCAGAAAAAAAAACAGAAAAAATAAAATTGCTTCTCTCTCGAGAAAATGAGTTGAAAAAAAAACCGAAAAAAGAACATTTCTTTTCTCTTGAGAAAATAAATTGTCGAAAAAAAAATGAAAACTACTTTTCCTCTTAATAAACCTGATATCCACGTTTTCCTTTTGGCCCCATTTTTCAGTTCACCCTATATACATATGCGTGGGTGTGCGTACGCATATAAATACACGTGCGTATATCGAACAGTGCCCGGTATGTAAAAAAGTGTAAAGCTCGCACGTGCGTTGTATCCCCCCGTGAGGCTTTATAATAATATTCCTTATACATATCCCTGGGTGCAATTCCCCGCGAGCAATATGTTTGCCGCAAGACTTTATAGCATACTCATATAAAGTATGCAAGTATCCACTGTATAAGCTTCGGGTGTGCGCACCAGGATCGCGAGATTTAACGCGAGGAATTCGAGGAGACGATCCCCTCGAATTCTTCGGCGGGCATCGCGATCATTGTTCCACGAGAGAATACTTTGCTGCACACAGGGCCCCGCTCATTATTAATATTATTATTATTATCATTATTACTATTGTTATTATCATTATTAATAACGATAGGAGAGCTCGGAACTTCGAGCTGTAAAGTGCATCCACGCGGCATGGTAGTTTCAATTTGAGAGCGCACTCGACGTCGATGCGCTAACTGGATCGTCCCGTCGATTTCACTGCTATGGAAAATGAAGACTTATATATTTTTTTTTTTTTTTTTTCGTACGAGAACGATTGTCCCTGATTATTAGCCTGATGGCCCTAGGAGAGAGAAAGCTAGGGCGTACGAGGTTTGTTAAAAAAATGGACTTTTTATTTTTCTCGAAAAATATTGATTCATTTGTCAATATACATTTTGTAACTTTTGGAGTAATGCTCATCAGATATGATACACTCTTGCCAGCGCTTTTCCAATCCTCGAAGCACTTCTTATACTTCACGTTAAACTATCAGACATAAAAAGTCGCACGTAAAAATTCGGTTTATTTTTGGACGTTTGTAAAATGGACATTTTTTTCGATTTCGTAATATGGTTTATAGGAGAATAAAAAATTGATGGACGGAAGTACGTACATTTCCGTTATTTGCGGATTCTTGATAACAGTGAAAATGTTATTTTTTATATCCGTTATATAGACCTACTTTTTTAACTTTTGGTCCAACGTATATTTTTCTTTTGTTTTCCGTAATATTCGAGCGATTTTTTTCTATTCGGTTTTTGGAAGTGGACGAGAATAATTTAGGCTTTTTGGAACCGAGTATGGAATGGATATTAAAAAAAAGCCAAAATTCTTGAAAGTTCGAGGAATTATAGCTCTTCATAGACTATCAATTGAAAAACTAAATTTATATATAAAAACTTTGGCTAATTATTGATAATAATAAGATTATCCGAAAATATTAATTAAATTTTAAAAATTGAAACTTTTTCGTCAAACAGTTCGAACAGATGTACAGTCTCACAAAATCTCAGTCAAGCACATGCCAGAGTCGAATTTCGATTATTATTGAAAATCGAAAATTAACATTTTTCAGTTATAGAGTATTAATTTATTATTAAATAAGTTGCTTCTAACGCTGAACATGTACAAAGTGATGTACTTTTGTCAATCCCGGATTCCCCCATTTTGTACTAACTTTTTTATTCAGTAATATACTTCGAATTAAATTTTATTTTATTTCGCAATTTTTCATACGAAAACGTGTTGACTTTTGAGACGTTTTTTTAAATCCCAGTCGTAGAGAAATTCTGAAGGGTCACAGTTGAAGTCACATCGGGTGGATTCCGTTAATCGGTTAAACGCTCGAGTCTCAAGCGAATCGCTGTAATTACGCCCCCCCGCCCCCTCCCACGTCAGCCTTCCGCTTTAATATTATTTATGTTATCAATTTTATTCACGCTATTTACGCGCCCGAGACGAGGGTGATGTAAAGGGAAATAAAAGAGAAAGAAAAAAAAAATACGTCTCTCGGTCGCCGACTAAACGCGACGAAAACTCCTTTCATATATTTTCACTCTTCAATTACGAGACACCCGTGTATGCCTCCGGGGCTTTTATATAACGCGAGGAGCTCGCGGAACGAGCGAACGAGCTCGCCGATTTCATAATATTATACTCGACGAGGGTTGCGAACCGACCGACAGGGAGAGAGAACGAGAAAGATAAAGAATGAAAGAGAGACACGATTTTATTTGGAATTACTTGTTAAAAGCATCATTTTTCAGAAATTCGTGAATTTTGTAAAATGCAATTTTATTCGGTATTATTCATTCAAAATATTCTTTTTGAGAAATTCGTCAATTTTATTAAATATCATTTTATTCCGAATTATTCGTTAAAAATATCATTTTTTAGAAATTCGACAATTTTGTAAATTGCTATTTTATTTCGAATAATTCATCCAATGTATCGTTTTTAAAAAACTCGTAAATTTTGAAACATGCTTTTTTATTCATATATTCAAAACGGCAATATACAGAAATTCGCTAATTTCGTAGAATGTTATTTTATCTGGAATAATTACTACAAAATAGCATTTTTTAAATTTGTCAAATTACGTAAAATGCAATATTGTTCGAAATATGATAAATTCAAAATCTTATTTTTTCGAAGTTCTTCAATTTCGTAAAATGCAATTTTATTTATAATTTTTTAAAAATTCCATATTATGTTGAGACTGAGCGAAGGAAGTGAAATTTCCAAAACTTAATTGGCGAATTGCGACTTTTGTCGCGTTGCCATAAAAGGAGGCTCGTAACATACCGATATTCTTCGTACGGTGGATTATTGAGAGGAAAAGGTGTACGATGCGTAATTCTACATGAATTTCATCAGCTGGTCTTGCAGTGTAAGAGCGAATAAAATGGGGATTGCCCGAAGAAAAAGAGAGAGAGAGAGAGAGATTCCGAAGTTTGCGCCAAACTCCTTACAGACTTTGCACGAACATTGTATGTATAAAAACTCGCGTGTTTCACGTCGTTCGCGGAATCATAAGTACGAAGCACGCTGATGAAAAAAAAAAAAAATCGTTGCTTGTAATCCACATACGCACGCACGTGGGGTATACCGCAACGAAATATTTGGCAATTGTTGCAACGCGACAAAAAAAACAAAAATCATCAACGTATATTTATTTGAATAACAACAATGCACGTAACATATTTATTCGAGGTACGTTCACGAACGAAATAGCATTGTCCAGCCATGAATACATAGTTGGACAAAAATCCATACGTTTGTTGCTCGCTGATTCGAGAAGAAGCGGATGATGACAAATATACCCGGCGGCCAAGTGGAGTATGACGAATGAAGAATACTCTCCTTTGTATTTCTATATTCCTCGTGATGCCTCTGTCTCTCTTTCTTTCGATGATAATATACAAGGTGACCGCCAATTTGATGGATTTTTTGAAAAACGTTATTTCGAAGGTGATTTCAATGAAACTAGCCCCATAAATTAATTACTGAGTTATGATGGTCTTACAATAAAAAAAGTATTTTTTTTAATATCAAATTTTTTAAAAATACTTCGCTCTAAATATTCAATCGATACTTCTCTGAAAGCTGAAGAATGAACGATGACATATAAAAAAAGAGCATTCCCGAAATTTACATAATCTCAGAAATAAAAGTTCTTAAGTGGCTAAAAATATAAAAGATTTTTTATTTCGGAGATTATACGAATTTGGGCCACGCATTTTTTTTTATAGCAGGTTTGGTCAAAAATAATGCATGAAAATTGCAATATTGATATGAAGTATTGAATAAAAATATTGAATGAAATATTTTTCGAACCACTGAAACTCTCATATCATATCAATTGATATATCATATCAATCGATAGGTATTGGGGTCTTCCTCCATTTATGCTTTTTTATCCACTTTTCGTGTTATACCCTATATATCGAGGTCAGATATACATAATGCAATAAAATTCCCTATATCGATCATAAATATATAGAATGCAATAAAATCCGCACCTTTTACGTGTCGAAATGTAGAACTGGATTCTGCACGATGACGATGTGTCGGGAAAGATTCTTGTGCAATTCTCGTCGCGTCGTGCGTTACGAATCAAATGATTCGATTGAACGCCCGATCATGGGAATACCAGATAAATGCGTCTGCGTCGATCATCGTCCGGCGTATCCGGTCGAACGTTTTATTACTCAAGAATTAGAGAGGAAAAGGGATGTATGCCCAAACCTCATTTGTGGTGCAAAGTGGAAGGGCGATGAGATCATTCAGCCTCGAATGTTGAAATTTCGTGATACTGATCGCTGCGTGTGGCTTTCCGGAATATTCTTTTGGAATTTTCTGATTTCTTTGGTTTCTTGTCTTGGACAGAGTGAGAGATTGATTGGTTGATTGATTTATATAGTTTATTATGATCTAGAGGTCCCTGGGGCATATAAAACAATTTTAAAAGGTTATATAACGTACAAAAAATACAAAAAAAATCTAAGTATATATAGAAAACAAAAACAAAAATCGTAATTCCAAAGTAAAATAAAAAACTAAAATAAAAGTGTTGAAAACCAAGTAAGAGAAAGAATACGAAAACTAAGAAAAACAAAACAAAAAATTAATCTGTAAACAGAGGACCAGAAAGATACAATCGAAAAGTTTGTGAAAATTAACAATTATAAAGAATATGAAGGATGTGAAATAAACAAATACTAATTTTTATAAGTTAATGGGAGTAAATAACTCGAGACAAAGAGAGGGTGAGGAAATCAGAGAGGGGGGGTGAAAGGGAGAGAGAGGGAGAGAGAACCGGATGCGCCTTAAACGAGGCAGGAAAACGAGACCTTGAGGGTAGTATCCTGTAAAGTGTGAAATGAGAGACGAAGGTTGCCGAGACCAAAATGGTTTCCTCGGCAAGCGGTTTGTCACTTCGATCTTTTGGGAATTCCCTTGTATCTCGAGTCATTCGCGTTGTACGTGTACAGGATATTCAAACTTGATCATCAGCTTATGACGAGAAATTGGAAACGAACTGTAAGGAGGCGCATGATTTCACTTTGTTTTATGACTCGTGAAAATCTATAAGAATATATCTTGAATTGAATAAAGTAACGATTCAACATTAATTATAAAAAATCGTTCAAATAAGTGGCTTGAAAATTCAGGAAGAACGTAACAATGAAATTGCATTTTAGATGCAATTGTTGTTTGGAATCATTTATCGAATATAACACTTTTTAGAAATCCGTTAATTTTGAAAAATGCTATTTTATTTGAAATAACTTATTCAAAATAACATTTTTTTACAAATTTGTCAATTTTATCTAATGCAACGTTATTTGAAATAATTTATTGAAAGTAACATTTTCTAGAAATTCTTAAAATTTGTAAAGAGCAATTTTATTTACAATAATTGAATGAAATTGACATTTCGTGTAACCGAACGAATGGAAAGAATAAATTCGCAAAAATTATAATTGGTCGATTGCGTCTCTTGCAGCATCGCCGTAAAACGAATATTACTTCAACATACCAATGTTCTTTTTACGGCGGATTATCGAGAGAGAAAAAGTATAAGAAGCATAATTTAAAATGAATTTCATCAGCTGGTCTTGCAGTGTAAGAGCGAAAAAATGGTGGTGCCCGAAGAGAAAGATAAAAAGAGAGGGAGGGAAAGAGAGATAGAGGAAGAGCCGGTAGAAGTTTATTAAGTGGCCGAACGCGTTTGGGGTATTTTTAGCAATCACCGGGGAACCATCGGAACGGTCACCGGGTGCATCGTGCTCAATGAAAAAAAAATGCGAAATGTACATTTCATAAAAATTCGTTAGCTCGGGGTCATCGACACAAAAGCATTCATGTGGAAAAATTATTATTTTTTTATTTCCCAAATTTACATATGTATTTAGGTACTGATAATACATATTTTGTAGAATTGCCGAATATAAATATAAAATATATTATTAATTGAAAAAATAAAAAATAAGAAATTGAAAAGAATGTAATTCGAATTTTCAATAAGAAATAATATTCTTCCGAATTTTATTAGCTTTAATTTACATTTTAATTCAATTCGATTTTAACGATTTTTGTTCGTTTTCAATTTTTAATTTGAATTTCAATTCGAAACAAATAAAATTTGGGAAAAAAGCGACGCCAACATTTTTCGCTCGTCCTTAATGACGATAATAAACTTCAAAAAATTTACGATCGCCAACAGTGTCATCAAAAACTGATTTTTGTATATTGAAAAATAAGATATATAAGTATAATAAATCATTGAAAAATAATTCTATACACCATTCCACTGTGGTAGTTTAAGGCCACGTGGAAGCACTATAATATGATATAAAAGTGCGAGAAATATCTGAATTATTCGAACCGAGATTTCACTCAGATGAATAATTATCAAAGTGAACTAAAATGATAAATTCCCGGTTTTGTGAATTCATCACAAGCCGATGCTCAGTTTTTCACAAAAAACCTAACCGTTTATCGAATAAAAAAAAACTTAATCTTTTATCAGTTATTATCAATCTCTGCGTCTGTGAATACAAAAGAGGCTGATGCTCGGTTTAAATAAAAACTCGGCGGTTTATCGGAGAACCGGATTCGAAAATTGGGAGGTTATGTCGATCGTGGTTGCGTTACATGGCCTTGGGTCGAAGGAGAATCGGTACCACGTGACATGGGAGTGCGAGAGAGAAAGCTGAAAATCTTGAATCCACATTTCTCGCGAATGAATCATATTAACCGTGAAATCAAACTATCAAGCCCTGTCTCTATAGATTCAACGGGGGCTGATGCTCCGTTTTTTTCAAAAAACTTAATAATCTGCGGAAAAATTGCTTTCGAAAAATTTTCGGTGTCTAGTTTCGTCGCCCTCAAATACCTTTTGAACCTTTTTTCGTTCTTTACGATTATCACTTTTTTATTGAGTAATAATATTGTTGTGCGGAGAAAAAAAAGATAAACAAAACTATAAATAAACGAATCGCAATTAAAACGATACGAGATTGCGGGCTAAGTTAGCGAGAGAAGGATGAGGAACGCTCGTATCGTTACGAGGCGCGCGTATACGTGTATAGATATACAGAAATGCAACGGTGGTGCACGCGCGGCTCGTGAAGAGGTAACTTTCCCTTTTGACGGATCCTGCTCTCGCCCGCGAGCTGTTCTTGCGGCGTGGTCTTCTCCTGCGGCTAGACGTATATATACATATATATAAATATATACAGCCGTCTTCAAAAGTATTAGGCACCCTTTATGTTTTCAATCCAGACGAAAAATCGAATATCTCGGCGAAAAAAAATCGTAAACTAATTTACTAAACTGTGTTTCAAAGTGGACGAACCCACCTTCGTTTTGCCTTTTTATTTGTATTTTTGCGATTTTTTTTGTACCCGCTACGTCATTTTGAAAACGCTGGTTTTTTTCCACGATTTTCTGACTGAGCAAAATCGCTTGCTGGAGTTCAAAAAATAGCGAACCCACTGTTTGATAATGAGATTTTTGAAAATTACAACGTCAGCTTTAGCTTCGTTTTTTAAACAAAATGTACCGATTTTTTAAAAAGAGTTATTTAGGTTTTTCCCAAAAAAAACTGCACTTTTCCGAAAAGCTGGCATCCCACGACGTAATGTGAAAATCACGAGGTTTAGAATATTTAGTCGAAGGAATAAAACGATGTTTTTTTTTTGTTATTGACTGCATAAATTTCCTTTTCGATAATTTTCCTCCGAAATTTCTTCCAACGTTACTTCGCGAAACGAAGATGACATTGACGAAGATATCAAGGGAAAAAAGAGGAAGAAAATAATTGAATTTTAACGCATTAAAATTAAAAAAATAAAAATACCAAGATAAAAACAGCGCAAATTAAAATGTCAATAAAACCACATTAGTCCAATAAAAAAAAGAGTTATTGTGGGAAAATTCATTGTTTTCTTTCACTGCAAAGAAAAATTAAATATTTTTTTGAAAATAAATTTTTTATTTTGTTTGGGCACAGGTAGAAAACCTTAGAGGGTGGTTAATACTTTTGAGCAAAACTGTACATATACAGCCTTGGCCAAAAGTATTAGGCATGAAATAGTTTTTCTGTCCGGACGAAAAATCGAATTTCTCGGCGAAAAAAAAATCGTAAAAATTTGTTCAACAAATGAAACTGAAGCTAATAGTAACCTCTACGAACATCTAATCTCTAAATTTCGGGATCACCATTTTTCAAAGTCTA
>JAPYZJ010006350.1:0-10059 GCA_030522765.1 Ophioninae sp. B BG-2022a | reverse complement strand
TAAGCGGTCACCGCACCAAGTATCAGCCTCTTTCGATGCTGCTTGACTTCAGTGATCGCCCGAGTCGCACTCCGACCGCCCAACCACCAGCGTCGGTTATTATAACTATAGTATAATATAGTTACAATAATTAATAACCTAGTGGTTAATTCAATAGTTTAAATAAAAATATTTTATTAAATTATGCAACCTGATTTATATTGGAATAGCGGAAGTGCAAAAATCAATTTTCAACTTTCCTTCTCGGCATTATCTTCCGAAAAGAAAATATGTGAAATTAATAAATTTAATTAACGAAAATATTTAAATTACTATTGACTGATTGGCTATACTAGAGATTACAGAGAGAGGTAATTGGTAAAATTGGTATCGTTGGCACCCAATTAAGTACAAGATGTTTCCTTTCGTATTCTGTTCTCACGGACGAGACTTGTTCGTATTCAAGAAGCGGAGGTGCGTTTAGAGGTGCAAATAAGATGATCCTCCGCGAGTCGAGATTTTCACTCTCACATACGCCCCAGTCTATTCCCTCGTACTCTTGCCCTCGGTGCTCCAGAATCTCTTATTTCACGCGTCGACAGGGGAAACCGGCGGGGGCCGAACTCTCGTGGGCACTCAGCTGCAAGCTTGTCGAGGTAACTTCGAGTTGTCGAAGAGCACAGCCACGGTCGAGTTAGTGGTATGGCCCTTAAGAGCGTCTATAATCACAGACAGTTTCGACGAGGAACACGACCTCCGAACGCCCCGCATGAATTAACACTTTAACTACGCTCGTATTTCGAGACTTTAACCAATCTCACCGGGAGTCCACCGTTAATGAATTTTCATTGCGCCGCGATCATCGTTGAAACCATGCCTAATGAGGGTCATTTGTCATTTTCATTGACCAGGATAATTTGTCAACTTCATGACGATTGGCCAGATAGGTACATATCGAGAGTAGATTTCAACATAATTTTTCAATTCAATTGCTGTTACACGTTTAAAAAGAGAGACGTTACTTTTAAGGGCATAACGAACACGCCTCCGTCCACTTCAAAACTTTGAAGCCACTATTCTCGCAAACGGCTCAACCAATCGGCACGAAATTCGTTCTGTGCAAATGGGTCCCGCGGTCGCCATTTTGAATGAAACTGTTTTATTCTTGAAAAATCGCAGTTCGAAACGTTTCGACTATCTCCCTCGCACTCGTGTGTCACGTGGTAATATTCATTATACCCTTAAGGATATGTCGAAGATCGAAGTAACGAATTTTCGAAAGCTCTTGTCTCGTAGGCGCTTAAGTTTTCGATGAAGTATTCGGCATCGGTTTTTGTAGAATTGATAGATGCAAAAGTTGATACTTTTGTTTAACGATAAAAATGTTTCGCCGTTGAAAAGTGGCGGTTTAAAAATTTCGAATATTTCTCACGTGATAATGTAAAGGTAAACATGAGGCCAACTAAACGCTATTGTCGCGTAGGAAAGCGGTTAAGATTTCCTAACGATGGCTTTGTAGTTACGGGTTTATGAGTATTTCTCAGATTTCGTATTAGAGATTGCGAATGGAGCTCCGATCGATTATCGACTAGAGTTCAAACTAGTCATTAATTGGGCCGTTTTGTGGGCGCAAAGGGTGGTGCATTTAGTTTCATCGCCTATCTGACGCACCGCACAGAATCCTCTCGTCCTTTCACCCGTTCGGTACGACTATCCGGTTAGTACCGTTTATTCGCCATCATCGACTCTCAATTGAGTGTATTGTCTATGCACCATTCTAACCGCAATTGGCTTAGCAAGTTCGCCACTTTCTGCCGACTTTATCCTCATGGCCCTTTATTAGGGTTTACCCACTCTTGTTTCGCTATGCCCGTATAGGTACGTAATTTCATTTCAACCAGATTCATTTGACCAGATCGCTAGTGGATAGACGGATCGCTAGACGCGAAAGTCGAGGAGGAAATACTGAAATAATTATTATCCTCTTTCTGGAGATATCAACGTTTGTCCTTTGATGATAAAACTATGTAAGCGTGAATTGGTTCGGGGTCAATTAGTGTTCTTACGTGTTATGAAGGTTTTAGGAATGCGAAACCCTCCACTCCTTTCGTAAACGCTGTCGGTTTTAGTATTTCGATCGCAGTGTGGGTTAAAGAGCTTTTCAGGGGGCGGCCTCTTCAGGGACAATAAAAACACTGGAAAAAGAGGATTCGTTATAGGCGCTCGGAATCGTTATTTTTATTTAATACGTTTTCACGAGTTATAATTTAATACATTTTAATGAGCTATAATTTAATACATTTTAACAGATTACAATTTAATTAATTTTAACACGTTATATTTTGATAAATTTTAGAGAATTACAATTCGAAACATTTCTGCATGTTTCATATATTTTCGTATATTCTTTGCAGATTTGAAGGAACGGAAGGTGAATGGTTTGTTTTTGGAAAACGTTCTTTTGCAGGGTTGCCTGAGCTTAAAATAGGTTTAAAAAAAAATGTTTTCGCCCGGGATCGAACCGGGGACCTTCCGCGTGTTAGGCGGATGTGATAACCACTACACCACGGAAACTGAACGAGATTGAATGTGAAAATCTAGATCACATGTTTTTATAGGCCTTGAATGAAAAAACGTTCTCAGTCGATTACACAGATTCGACGTATGTGAGATTGAAAATAGTGCAAGTTAGAAAATCAGGTGAAAGTCATAGCTGGAAGGGTCCAACGATTTTTATTTAAAAACATGTTATCAAAATCCAGACCTGCCTGTGATCACTTTGTCAAATAAATTAACAACCTTTTTTATAGGAAACTAGCTGACCCGGCGAACTTCGTAACGCCTCACAGCCAATAAACCTCGCGTTAAAGTGTTAATAAACCCAAACAAAGAACTTTAATTAACACAAAATAAATGTATCAACGCCCTCGTTAATGTTACTCTTTTTCCAGTATTTCTGAACTCAAGGATAAATGTCAATGATTACTTTCAGTATTTGACAGGATCGACAGCAAATGTTTGACGTGTACGAAACAAACGAATGTTTACGGAAAATGATTCATCTTTCATAATTTTGTCTTCTTCCCCCCCCCCCCCCCCCACGGTTGTTTTTAATATGTATTCTTCTTATTTGAGAGGAGACGAATCAAACGAATCAAAAATCATGAAAATCGGTCCAGCAGATCTCGAGTTATAAGTGTTGTAACACAAACCCGACTTTCTTTTTATATATATAGATGTAAACAGAATGTTGAAAAGAAGGCGTTACATAATTCGATGTTCATGAAATTGAAAATATTCCATCGAATAGTGTGCCACCTGACTTTTAATGTTCCGTGTTCAACAACTGCTTTCTGCTTGCTTTAAACGTCAACAATTTCACGTTTCAAAATGTGTTGTGGCAAATTGGCGAAAAAAAAATGTTTCCGCCCGGGATCGAACCGGGGACCTTCCGCGTGTTAGGCGGATGTGATAACCACTACACCACGGAAACGGTTTAGCTTGTAAGCTCAAAGTATCGGAACCACGCTGGGGTCGAGATGATAACGATTCATTTTAACAGTAAATGAAAAAGAGTAAAGTAGCTTTTAAAACAATTCTAAAAACTGATTTTAATTTTCAGATGGTAACAAAAAATGACGACCATTTTTCTTTACCTCAACGCTCATTCTCTAAACTTGGGTCCTTTTTGACTGGTCTAAAATTTCATTCCGATTTTCTTTAAACGTATAATTATTTAGTTATAATTATTGAATGAATAATAATTAATGATGGATGGATAATTAATAAATAATATATGTGTACCAACATAACAAAAAAAGAAATTGCAAATCAAATGTCCGTAGCCCGCGAAATTCAAAAACCCACCTTATTTTTTGAACTTCGTATATACGTGATTCTTTGAATGACAATGCTTGACGACTCTACCCACTTCGTCTGTTTTTTTTAAACATTTCAATCTCGCGATTGCCGAGCGTATCGCGTGTGCACGGATCATTAAGTTTTCACGAAAAATCCACGCAACAGGTACCAGAGAGGAGAAACACACAGAGACAGGATGATGGGAATGCATGTCCCGTCGATTATCACAAACCCGGGTACGAAAAAAATGAATAAAAAGGCCACGTCGAATCGTAAAAAGAAGAAGTTGGAAAAAAATGCAGTAAACACGAATGAGGATGGATCTGAAGCCTTCGAGCATCACACGAACATTTTGTGTGTGTGTGTGTGTGTTTTTTTAATACAAAAATGGCGCATAAATGCACAGCGTAGATTTGACGTGTCAGGTTTCCAACCAACCATCAATCCGGGGGAACTTTGGAAACCCACATATGTTCATTTTATAAAAAATAAAAATCTGTAAATAATAATTAAGAACCTAGAATCAACGCATTTCTGCAACCATTCAAACGTCGTAATAACTCGGAAAAAGCGAAAGAATAAAAAAACAAACAAAGAATACATTTCCCTTAAAATGAGCAAAAAATCTTTTGTTTTTCGGAAAGTGTAAATGTTTCGAAGGCAAGAAGGTACAAGAGTCCGTACCGGTCCTGGGAACCAGGGTGTTGGGGACCAGGTCTGCTCTTGAATAATGCATGGGAGAGCTGCGTTCACAAGAGCAAAGTCGAACAGCCGAGGATTCTATATATTTTTATTTCCCCTTTTTTTCTCTCTCAATACCACCTTTTTACATAACCGCTGCCTTCCCGCGTTCTGGACTATCACCCCTTTTCACTTTTGTGCCTCATCCCTCTCAACCTCGTTCTCAGTCTCACTGTTTGTCTCTCAGCATCCCTCTTTCACGTTGATGCTTGCATGAAACATAGGGCGCCAAATATGTAAAGAATAAATGGCGCAATCACGCGAGATTGGACGAATCCCTCGTTTATAGGATCGGGAAGTTATTTGCATTGCAAAATGACCTCGAGTGTATCTATGGAATAGATATGGAATATGAAAAAATGGAAAAATATGGAATATGAAAAAATGGAAAAATATGGAATATGAAAAAATACCAAGAAGAAGTACATTTTGACACAGACAATGAGCATGATGCCTCAGAAGATACAGAGTGTATGTTCTATAGTAGTCTGTTTTCTCAAGATAGTCGAGGAGAGACATGTATTTAAATGCCTTATATGTGAACTCTGGGCATATGGTGCTTGTGCAGGTGCAGTTTGGTACATGGATATGCGATTTTTGCAAGTTACTTAAGTACCTTTTAGAAATTGACCAAACTTCCTGTAGTATCTCATAAAAGTAAAGGTTTATTATACATAGTTTAATACTAGGTATTCCATATTTGGGTACCTATTCCATAGTTAGGTTCCTTTGCGTTGATTTTGTTTTTGGGAAAATTTTATATTTTTAATTAATATATGTAAAACAATACTATCGATAACTTACATGAGCGCAACGAAATGGCTGAGAAATAAATGAGAAGAGAAGTTTTCGATTTACATTAGCTTTTTTTTTATAACACAAAAACAAAATGGTATTCCATATTTGGTTACTTTCCACCCAAACAATCGTATCAACAATCGTACGGCATCAGACACAAGAAAAATTCCAAATTTTTAAAAGAGGTGGTACGAACCTATAAAAAAACGACATATTTTTTCGACGTCTGTGTAGTATTGCAAATATTGTACAAATGAAATTTAACAATTTTTTTATCAAAGAACATTTTTGGAAAATTATTTTTTATTGACTTTCTAGTGCCATAATTTTTCATGAAAAGAGTATTGGAGTCTTGCGAAGAAAAAGAATTGTAAAATTTTCTGTTATTATTAATTGAATAAAATAGCACTGGTCCGTTTCTGTCGAGACGAATTATAAAATTCTTTATGTGTTTTTAAACTTTAAACAGTATTGCGTATATGTACAGTTTGTACGTATTCCGTCTCCGAGTAACCTCGATTTCCGTCGCAAAGAGTATCTCTTCCCCCTCTGTGACTGGAGAGAACTTTGCTATGGGAAAGTTGAAAAAAAGGAATAATGGGACGTAGAAGTTGTACCGCAAATTAATCGGGTGAAAAGTGATGAATACAAATTACGGGAGGGTCGAGTCTTCAACCGATAAATTTTAATGGTTCCCGATAAAGGGGGATAAAAAATTCGTTTTTTGTACGTTCGATAAATGTTTAAAGTTTGGAACTCTTAATGACTTTCACTGCATAATTACGATGAAGAAAAATGAAGTACTTTATCATTACTCACTAATCATCAATTAATGAAGAGACTGTTCTTATTTCCATCGTGAAATCGTTGAAACAAGGATTTTTCGAAAAATACAACAATACAAGTACTCTGCTCGTTACCTTACCACGAATACAATTTTTGTTGGTCTTTTCGTTCTTTTTTTTTTTAAACAATCGCTTTTGCGTTTTGGCCAGCGGCAAGTTTTGAATTGCGATCGTTGGGTTTCTTCGTGTTGATTATACCGCAAGATTTCTCGAGCTGCGTTCGTGGCTAGAACGTGACTGGAGGTCGATCGAGAATATCGAGTTTGGACGGGGAGAATCTTACCGGTTCGGCTTACGAACACCTTTAGACGTTTCCACTCTTCACACCAAAACCAGCGCATTTTCCTACAGGGCTGAACACTCTCATCCTTCAACATTCCTAACTCCAGATCGCATCTCATCGACGAACTTTGCGCAATGCCCGAAACGAGGAATGAAGGGTAAGGAGGGAACGAGAGAGAGAGGGATAGTCAGAAAGCGAATAGAGGATGGGAACCCCGTTGGGCAGATTCGTGGTGCATACTGATCGTTGAAGAACGCCCTTTGCTCGTTCTCCTGAAAAAAGGAGTGGTCTTATGCTCCGAGAACGTTAAATTGAGAGCAGACTAAACTAAGCAGACACAAAAGCTTGAATGTCTATTTCTCATGAACTTTCGAATGCTTATGATGCTCCCGGACTCGATCGACCTCCACTAATCGCAGGTTTTTAATTGGTTGTTAATTAAGTTCGAAATTACAAAAGTCGTAATAAAAAATAAATCATCCACTTATCATTATTGTTTCTTTCATTATTGTATTTCTTTATTCCTGATTCCGATTCAATCGACCAAGAAACGAGGTGGTAAATTCTTTGTTAAGATATAATACAGATCGCGTGAGTCAGCAGTTATCAGGAATAGAAAATATTTTTTTTATCTGATTATTTGTCTGATGATTTATGGGAATACTATTCCTAAAAATGTTATACACAGATCGAAGGGTAACATCGATTAAGTGCTGGAAGTTCGATACTCCAATTGTTCCGCTTTTCATATCCTGTACGGCCAACGTTGGTACGATATGACGGTCAATCGCTCTTCAAAAAAATTTTAATCGTCACATGTTCCAAAATTCTTTCAGCTCTCTAGTTTTTTAAGAGTTGGTGGTATTTGACTGCAAGAAGAGCCGTCTAGGTTTTAAGCACTAGAGCATCGATGTAACTACGTGTTTGGAGGTTAGAGAAGATTACGTGGCAAAATAAAAAAATATTTATGTCAGATTTTCTTGATCAAGCCGACTACTTTTTAAAATGCCCGTGAATTTTCCTTACCTGCGAATGTGACAACCAAGGCCGCGATGTATTTATCTCCGGCTGGTCGTTTTTCCATTTTTTCCTTTTTTCATCATCACTGTAGTAGCTTGCCGGCGCCTAAGAGGCCAAAACATTTTTATTTTACAAGTACAAATAACGGCATCGAGATAGAGTCGGGCGTGGGATGTATCGGGATGCCATTCGACACGAGGGTTCGCGTCGAGTGTGTCCGAATAAACATCGTAGGTTGACTGGGGTCTCCGAGGCGAGGGTCCAGCCAACTTCTAAAGCATGGGGATCGTTGGTGGTCCATGACCATAACTACGAGGGTTTGTCGAGGAAGGAAACGTTGGCCTTCTTGTACGTGAGAGCCATCGCATAAACTCCTCTTGGTTGCCTTTGCTCTTCGATAGTGAGCTCGCGAAGCCAAGTCGTTCCTGGCGCCGGAGCTTTTCAGACGAACCGCGTTGAATAATGTATTTGTCGGCTCGCTACTCGCTCTTTCCCACCGGTTCGACTCGCTCTCTGACCTTACACTTCTATGCGTCCGCATAGAACCTTACGCCCCACGAACCCTCCAGCTTATTCTCATTCGTGTGGGTACTAACCAGTCTATGTACGTAACTTCGAAAAAAATTCATCCTCTCCACCGAACTACCGGATTTGCCAGCAAAAACGTTTATCTTCACTTGATGACCAACCGCGGCGAAAATCGAGTCTGGTTTACGTATATAAGAAAACCGTATGGATGTATGCGAAAAAGTAAGACTACAAATCGTCAGGTGTGTATACACAACGACAGGCGTCTTTTTTTCGCAACGTGAGTTGCCTTTTGGTTTGTATCGGAACTGTACATGTCATGGTAAACTCAAACAAACAAATTCAAACAACATCCAATGTAGTGCGGTTGCAAAAATGACTTCAATAATTTGCCAATCAAGATAAACCCAAACAAACAAACCCCAATGTAGCGCGGTCGCAAAAATGACTTCAGTAATATACCAATGATGATAAACCCAAACAAATCTAAACTAACCTAAACAAACCCCAACGTAGCGCGGTTGCAAAAAGTACTTCAGTAATTTGCCAACGATGATAAACCCAAACAACCCAAACGAACGCCAATAAAGCGCGGTGGCAAAAACGCCTTAAGTCATTTGTCAATGAAGTTAAATGAATAAGATGAAGAAATGCAAACGATGAGATGAAAAGTGCAAAAACGCAGAAGTGAACAATGCCAAAGTTTGAAAGAGTATCCAACAAAAACTGCAGAGTTTCATTCCATTAACCCTTTTCTCCGATTCCATTAAAAACCTGATGCACACTTTACTCATATTTTTAATTATTTAACTCTTGGCCAACTTATCGATTCGGACATTGGCATTTTTTTATTCGACACTACGTGAGTAGTCACGACCCACGCGAGGTGTCGAGTGCAACCCAATAACCAATCAAGCGGAATTCTCTCGTGGGGGTCACTCTTTTAAATCGCCAACCCGATTGACTTGCATAAGCTTCAGCAGCTTTCCGACCTGGGGAAATTGCGCAGACGTGCACTCGAAACAGACCTACTCGCACTTGAAACAGATTAATGGTTGTAAATACATTTCTTTTTTATTCAGCTCCCAGTGTATCGAACATGTCGATGAAGAAAAACAATCTGATGGAATATTGAATATTTTACTCGTAGCTGTTGGAAGTCAAATTTCTCAATGATAAATCTGAACGCTCCAGCCTAGAAGCCTTTTAAAAAATTATCAACGTGACATTTTTCGAAAACCTCTATTTTTTGCATTATCTATTTAAAAAATGGCATAAAAACTATAGGGTAAAACCGGTATAGTTGCCCCACTTTTTGAAAAGGCTTTCTAATCTTCAAAC
Source organism: Ophioninae sp. B BG-2022a (assembly GCA_030522765.1). Taxonomy (NCBI): domain Eukaryota; kingdom Metazoa; phylum Arthropoda; class Insecta; order Hymenoptera; family Ichneumonidae; species Ophioninae sp. B BG-2022a. The sequence continues at coordinate 663 of JAPYZJ010006350.1, read as the reverse complement.
TGTACGTTTTTCATTAAGAATTTCCATGAATGTTAAAAGTTTGATCTTTGTAATAGCAATACGACTCGTTTTTGTTGATATAACAATAACATATTCTGCATAAATTGAATTTTTGCAAACCCATTTTTTTAGGATAGATGCCTACCTATATGGATAGATGCCTCACTATGAAAATGCTGAGGAGGATAGATGCCTGTGATGTAGGATAAATGCCCTATAGATTGAAATAAGTATAATACACAGTTTTGATAGGTTTTATTTGTACTATTTAGGTAATTATTATAATGGTATCCTTAAAAATAATTAAACTTAACATTTATTTAAGAAAAAAAAATCCAAATTTTAATGTGCACAAGTAGACAAGCAAGGTAATATTAAAAATAATATTTAAAATACTTAATAACAAGCTAATATCTAAAATTTTCAAAATTTAACAACAAAATTAAATTTTTGGCAATTATGCAGTTTGAGGACTTTTCCGAAAAACAACGGAAATTTTTTTTACCTCAAGTTACTTTCATTGGTCACGACCATTGACATTTTATCGGGAGAGGCTGACTTTTTTCAATAATACCATAAGTTATGGGGTTTTGAAGTTTCCGTAAACAGGTAAGATGAATTTTCTGAAAAACAATCGAATTTCTTTATGAGTTGCTTTCATTG
>JAPYZJ010006349.1:0-10061 GCA_030522765.1 Ophioninae sp. B BG-2022a | reverse complement strand
GTTTTTTTTTTTGTGTTTCTCTTCTGTCCAACCGACGTGAGTCTACTTTGCGATGCAAAACTCGAACAAATGATCGTCTCACGGAAGTAATTCGCGTCCCTTTGCTTCTCTCGATTCTCCTTAGCCGGGAGGGCTACGGAATATTATTATTGCGCAAGGAGAAAAGGAGAATTATTTTTGTGCCCTTTTTTCTGTAAATTTCTCCTTTCTCTTGGGGCGGAGTGGAGGGGGGGGGGGGGGGGCGATGGAAATGCGGGAATTCTCATCGGCCCGATGGTCCGGTGCATACTCTGGCAGAAGAATTTCCATCCCCGTGTACCGAAGCATGATGGCTGAGCGAAAGAGGGAGAGGGAGGGCGAAAAAGAAGCACACACGAAAGGTATTCGAACGGGAGGGATGAAAAAAAGGATAGCGACACAGAGAGTGAGGGAAAGAAAATAGGTGTGGTGGAAGAAGTAGCGCGTTTCTTGGCGGCGCTCGTGAGGTTGAATTTTAATACGTCCGACCATTATAAATTCCGAGCATGAGACCGAGACAGGGTCTGGAAACTTGCACCATTAATCAAGATTCGTTTCTTCGGGGCTCTCCCGTTTTCCAACCCTTCAGGAGGCCCGCTCCTCTTTTTTTTTTTACTCGTCTTCTTCCTCATCTTTCTTAAAATCCCCCGCTCCACTCTTTCATCTCGAACGTATTTTCCGGCCCTAATTCATCCTGTATTCTCGTTGAGGGGATGCGAGGGAAATGAGCGAGAGAGGGAGAGAGAGGATCCTACTAACAATTTACGCTTCGTCCAGGCTGACATGTCAATTTCAGCTAAGCTTTCGTAGCTTCCAACCTACGAAACTTGAGTACCGCTTTATTTATTTATTTTTTGCTTAATCGCGAGCGCCTCCGATCTTCCGCGAAGTAATTTATCAGCGAAGCGTTTGACGGTGAGTAATTGGGAAAATTGACAACCCAAAGGGCACCAGGGGTACTCTCGTTGTGATTATTATTATTGAACAAGAGCACATCCGACTGTCGGAGCGTCACGAAAATAATTCTGATAGCGCGTCTTTGGGCAGCTGTTCTCCTATTTTTGCATTCGTCGTTGTTCTAAAAATGAGCACCGTGCAAATGAGATTAACAAGAAAGTGGCGGAGTCAGCCAGAAATGCACGAGACATCGATCAATAAATTGATTACATTAATTGATCAGCTAATTAAAGTATAGGTAGATTTATAGCACATAATTATATCGTGGAGAATATAGATTTCCTTGCATCAGTACTTTCATGCTGTGGTAAAAATGTACTCAAATAGAATATTTTCTTCCTAACGAATGAAGTAAAGAAATCTGATATGCTATCGAACTGACGTTTCTTAAATTTTCCAGTTTTCCATTGGTGCAATGGAAAACAGAAGTTGAAAAAAGATCGCAACATTTAAAGAATGGAAATTTCAACTCCATCGAAGTAGACCGAACGGTGTACCATCGCTAATAAAACCAACAAAAAAAAGTTATGAAAATTCGAAAAAGAGAATATGCAATATTTAAAAAACAAAACAAGGCGATTAGTGACCTAAAAGTGACCGTGGGAAGGTAAAGACAACGGAGCCGTTTATTTCTTAACTTGGAAGTTCCGTAAAAGTACCGGCACCAGAAAGAGTGCAAACGGGCTAAAGGTAGATACGGAAAAGGACAAGAATTTCCGCGTTTGCAGGATCCGCCAAGGCGATTTAATTTTCAGTCCGACTTTTTCTTCTCTCGTTTCACGAGAGGGTGCTCGCGGGAGTGCGAACGTAGACTGCGTGTGTTATACGTGTAAGATCGGTTGCTCGCAATTCGCGTTACACGCTCGAAGTACATGGCTCGAAGTACAATAGCTGCTAGGAGAAACGTAATTGCATTTACACCGGTGACCCGAGCACGTAATTTCCCCTGTAGAATTCAACGTATGTGTAACGTCAATACTGTATGCATATATACACGAGATGGACTATTCGTACGTATATGTCCATTTAGTGTCTTCGAGGATTCTCGCTGAATGGATTTCCGACCCCGCATATTGCGAAAGCCCAAATAATCTTCAACCTATCAACGTTGGATAATTGCGAGAGCATTTTCAGAAACGTTCCAAGAACCCCTCTGAAATCACTGATTCAATAAGTAAGAAAAGTCTCCAGCTCGCTAATTGTTGGTTGGAAATAAACCTCCCTCGTATATACGAATACATGTACGAATGGGCAGGCGTATAAATACCAAAGCGAAAGCTACAACGGGCCACGATATATGCTCGTTAAACCAGGGACTCTTGGTGCCAGTGGGTAGAAACGCGAAGTCTACGTGTATTTATGTAGTACATTAACGCAATCACAATTATGACGACTATTACCAAAGCTCGGACTGCTCGCGCTACAGAAATGTAAGAGAACATATCGGGTCGCAATATTGATGTGGATGACCGTGCATTGACATTGTATAATATAGCCGGTCGATTTCCCAGGTTTTTTTTTCAACGCTCAAAATATATCATTAATAATTTGATATCATATATAAATAAATTATAATTCAATGTAAAAATACGATAAATCGATAAAACCAAACGGTTTTCGATATTTTTTTCCGTATGAGAGAAATGGAATGGAGTCTTCGAGTCTGCCAAGTTTGAATGACTTTTTTAAATATCGATAAGAAGGAATTATTTTTCACTTTAAAACCTTTTTCATTCACTTGACTTGATCATTATTCAAAAGATTTTTTGACAAATCGGAGTACAAATTTCCCACAAGCCCACAAGCCCACACTGTGGCTTGTGGGCTCGACAGTGTGTATTACGAAAGTGATTTTGCACTAGATCGTAAACTACACCTCTTATACCCATAATTAACGATTTTGTTAGCTATCATTCTAACACCATCTTCTCTCTAGGTTTTCCGAGCATTTATCCAAATACTTTTTTTCCACGTCCAAGTCTTAACGATCGTGAAATAATGAGAATACTTTCGCAACGGCAATGACCCGTAGGTACACGGTGACACATAGGTGTTTTCAGCCTGGAAGTATCTCTGGCCTCGCGGCCGCGTGTTCGAAAATCGTTGAGCTCCTCCTCCCACGTATCGTTAGATGTGCTACATCCCTGTATGTACGTACTGTTGTATGTACTCGCAAAATGTACATGCATATTAGTCCCTCTCCCCCGTCGCCTACCCACAGGCATCGAGCCAGAGAGTAACGCAACTTTGCATAATGGCGGTTTAACTTTAATCTTTTTTATGGGCTGCGTAATGGGCCGTTGAGCTTGGTTTTTATTGCTTCTTTTAAAACATACAGTAGACCATCAGCTGTATTCGCTATACGGGAAAGAAACCGCCCTCCGGTCTTTTCTCCTTTCTCGTTAGACCTTCCGTTTCTACCCATCTCTTCACTCGTGCTAACTCCCCTCCCCCCCTCCTGCCCCCCCATTCCGCTATCGCGAAATCCTCAACCTGCCGGACTTTTCCCGAACGAGTTACGGCGCCGTGTAATTCCACAGGGAATTAAGAAACCACCCGTCATGCCTGTCATTTGAACTGTGCCATATGCAAACATCCCACTTCTGCTTCACTTTCAAGCTCTCAACGGTACGCTCTCTGAGGGTTTCTCATGACACTGACAAAAGTCACGATTTCATGGCATCCGAGTACTGGACCGGATCAACCGTTTGACAAGTTATTAGATGGTCGAAGACGTTTGAAAGACACGAAAATGTATACTGTGCATATTGTTTGGGTCTTTGAGACACCAGATTGCGAAGAAGTTTGGCCATCAGCCTTCTAATCTAATACAGAATTCTTGGTGCACTTGGGCTAGTTTTATGCGCTACACGTGTTCTGTATGATATTTGGAAACCTACCACGTGGGATTATCGAAAGATCGGGCTTGAAGCCTTATGTGAAAATTATTGTGAAATAAGAATCTAAAAATACATTAGGTCTTATGGGACATGATACGAGTTCTAGATTTTACAGGAAACGATAATCCCGTAAAGACCGTGGACCTCGAACTATCCCTGAATAATTATGATATGGTTTTATAGAGTTTTCGATGAAACTTGAGATTCCTTTTCAGAAGGACCGCAAGAGTCCAGTTACTTACGATATTTTGGGATTGAATATATTGAAAGTGGTCATATAATACAAAAATTGTAGAACGATCTATAAGAGAAAAACAATGGCTTTTATTATATTGTGGTGGTGATTACTGGTTTGTAGTATCGTATCGTATCTGTATTTATAAATGCGGTGTACGATGCTTAAATCGTTAGAAGTATTAATGTAAAGTATCAAGAACTAGTACTATGTCGGACGCCACAAGACCTCCAGTGCAACTGTGAATTATAACTATTAATATAAACTATCAAGAACTCTAGAACTATACCCGAAGGCCATAAGAACTTTAGTGAAACTGTGGGACGCTGACGCTTGAGATGCTAACTCCACACTCACAAGTTTAATTAAATATACATGGCTTGTGTTAACAATCGCGAAGACAGTTTTTTTGTATTGAAAGATTGCTAAATTTAGACGATTTAAAAAAAGATTCACCCAGTCTTATGTGTACTTAAAAAGCTTTTGCTATTGCTTTGTTGTTATCATTATCGAAACTACATCTTTAGGTTTTGGATAGTAAGCTTTAGGAAGTTAGTTTTAGTTCGATCAAGGAAGCCTAGATGGTGTAATTGGAAAGCGCCGCGTCTAGAAAACTTCCACCAGCCTCGCTGTAGCTCGCTATTGCTAGTCGAGAGTAAAAAATTGACGAAAAAAGATAACGCGAATGGAACGCCAGCCCGGAAGCATAAAAAAATCAAACCCCTTTCAAGCTTCGTGATACTCGACGTTAACGAATCTCCTCCCACTTTTCCATCGGAAACGAGACGACTGTATTCGTCCGGGACACTCCGTCGTGTTGTTTCGTTATTGCTGATTTTTCTACCCCTTTCGTTCCAACTCTGGAGTATTTTCCAGCCTCTCCCACGGTCCCGCACCCCGCGTTCTTCATTTACTTCGTTGCAAGTTTTCTTTCGCGTCGATACAACGAAAAAGGAAGGAGAAAAATGTCGTGCGGTCACGAGAAGAATCGAGGGCTAAGCGTGCCGGAGGAATGGCTGGAGGGGTTGAATCCAACGCTGATAATTACGATCCAACAAACGAGAGGGTAATTAACGAGTGGCGAAGAGCAAGAAAGTCTCGAGCAACTCTCGTTCATGTCCGTCATCCTTTCCTCTCGCTCTACCGTCCTGCGGTGCGGAAAAAGCCACGTTTTTCCGTCGCGGATTTTCCTTGCGCCACTTGTAACTTCCGCTTTGAAAGTAGGGTTGCGCAGCCCAACAATACGGCCAGTCAACAAACTGTACGAGGCTGTATAAACTTTGAGCACGTAATATTAAGTGGTCGCGAAACAAAAGGGCGGAAAAGTCGACACCGCGGAGGATCAAGGGAAACGGGTTTCTGCCCGTCTTTTGTTTGTTTTTCGCTCCGTATATCTATGTGTGCGGGCGTGTGATTTGTACCTAGTGCGCTCCAGTGTCACTATGCAACGACCGGAGACTACGACCGGGTCATTTTTTTCATGCTCTACCTCTAGCTTGTGTTCCCTCCTTTTCTAACGGAAGTTGTAACGACATCGTCCATCACGAGTCTCTCGCGGCTATCCGCCGAGGATTCACGATGTAATACCTTCTCGTACCTCCACAGGACACGCGTTCAACCATTATCCTCTACCGACTTCCATCTTTGGTACTTGTCTCGAGTCTGTTCAGTATCGTGCTGTTTCGTCTTCTCCAGGCTGGAATGATTCAACGTCCTATCATTCCGGACTCGCCAGAAGGAAATAATCCTAAAAAAATTAAGATCTTTGATAGTTCGCATCACCCAAATTGGTAGTTCAGGGAAAAATCGATTCCCAATGTTGTCGTTATAATTTGACTTTTCATTTGGGATGGGTCGTAGGAAAATTAATTTCGTTTGTAGGAGCTTAGACAAAATATGCCGTCACGAAAAAAAAACGGTATACTCGAGTAGAGATCTGATTATTTTATAACACTTTCCGAATAGTTTCATTTTGGCTTGATTCGTAGTAATCGTAATTTTGCTTGCATTACAGCAGCTCAGGTAAAATATTACACCGCTCAAGAAAAAGACATCCTCCGTTAGTGATTGTTTTTTTTTGGGCCCGTGCCGCTCCATGCGCAACTATGCGTCTTGAGCGGTTGAAGCGGAAACGGCATCTTGAGAATTGGTACAGCAAAAGCGCAGACTGGCATCGAGAGATGCGATTCGAGTAACGATTTCTCCTAGTCTCCGCGCTGGATAGCAGGATTTCTAAAGTTTGTGGATTTCTCGATCTCGTTTTCAACTCTCTCTCTCTTTCTTTCGCTCACTCTTACTCTTTCCTACTTCATCGTAACAGTTTGTCTGTTTTGTGGTGCGGCTGTTACCGTTCTCTCCGTTTGCCATTTCTTAGTTCGGGAAAATATACAGCGAGCTACGATTTTCTCCACTTTCCATTCCGAGAACTGCGCAAGCTCGACTCCTGTGTTTGCGGAATTGTTTCCACAAATGTCGCACGTGGTTTTGCGTGTTGACCGAATTTATGTAACACCCGCTCTGGCTGGATAAGTAACCGGTAGAACTTTTGCCAACAGTCCCGAGATTTCTCTCTCGTATCCTTTCGCATCTAGATTTCCTTCGAATATTCGGAATACATTTGGATTTCCACAATTTGACGCTGCGATCTGTTTTCTTATCGAGCTTTTTCAACGCCTCTGTATTTCGCACCCGTTCCATTACCTTGCAACACAATGATATTTGTATTTTATTTTTTGTATATTTCTCATTTTCTCTTTTTTTATCATTATGCAAATTGCCGAATTTCAAAAGCTTTTTACTAATTGAGAGTTTTTATTTATGTATATATCGTCTACGTATCATCAACGTAGATTGGAAAGCGCTGTTAGTTTCCTTCGTAACTAAGCACCCACTGATAAAAGATATAACAAAATTCTTCATTGAAGAATATCATATGGTGGTTGTAAGTTTCTATACAAACCCGTCAATATTTAAATTAGATTCACGAAATATGTTTTTAGCCTTTTCGTCAAAAATAAGAAATTACGGTTGGTCAGCCTTGTAAAAATCCTTGTAAAAATCTGAGAGGTTATAAAATATTCTACAAGAAATTCGAGATCGAAAAATACGTACAAACGTTTAGGAGATTTCGAACACTGAAATCGATTGAAAATAAAACTTAACTTATGAGAAATAATGAGTTTACGTCGCTTTGGAACTTCAAGTGTATTATTCCATGTATCTTCGTTCCATGTATCAACTATTCCATCACTATTCTTCAGACGTTTCTTCGAATGTCCTTTCAGACAATCCCATGCTTTTCATTATTATCCGACGTTCGTGGCTTTACTTATTCGAAGACCTGAGTGGTATCCACGTAGCTCAAAGCTGATCGGGTTTCTAAAAAACGGGGACGTCTTTTCACGATATCCTCGCCAGACACCCACATCCTCGTCTTGTTAAACCGAAACGGACGTGTTTCATCGTTCATGCTGTTGACGCTTTTTCTTTCAAAGGCCACAAATTTGCACCTCGTTCATGCATGAACCAAGGGGAGAATTTCCCACAAGCTCGCTTTCCCCGCTGGGAAAAGATGCGACGCTACGTTGAGACACACGGCTTCCCATCAATCTGGCGAGACTCTTGCCTCCCGAGGCAAGAATCATGTGACGGCGCTATGGTGACGTAGACAGAAAAAAAACTCCCATCACATCGAGCGTCGTCGCCTAAACCCATGTATCAATCTCTTCCACTCCCTTTGTGAGTTCGCGAGACAGCGAGGGAAGCTGTCTCCTTATTAAGTCCTCGTTTCTTATCCTCTTCCACAGGCGAAACGAAATTCTAGGCTGATATTCCCTGTATCTTACTGCGATCGTAGCGCGATTCTTTTTTTGCGCATGACGTTGAATTTTGCATCGGGATGCAACGACATTTTTTTATTTCCCATTATTATTAGTATTGGAAATCATATTTTGCATATTTTTATTGTACATTGAATTAATGAGGATCCCGAAAAAAATGTCGGGATAATTGGCGGTCCGCTGGATTGTGGTCTATTGGTATGGCTTGGTATCGATTTTCACTATTTACATTTTTACCGCTGATCTATTAGGTGTAGTAAAAAGTAATCCATGATTGTTTCCAACAGATCTGCATTGTATAAGTCCGGCTTACACTGGATAGCTTTGGAAAAATTTCGTATTAAACAAACTTTTCCGGCAGCTTTGTAATTGGTTCATTCAGTTTGTGATTGGTTGACTTCAGAAAATAATGGGTTTCTTTTTACTACAACCTAATATGAAAAACAATCAAATCCGCCATCTTCCAAACATCAACAGCCTGACAGAATCTTCGAACCGGCAAAAGCAATGATTGCACGAAATCCATGGAGACCACAATAGAGGATTTAGGATGAGAGTTGAAATGGAAAGTTTCTCGAATATCGATAGCGAACGGCGAGCCGTGTTAACGGCGAGTTACCAAAGCAATATCCTCTTGAATATCCTTGGAGGTTTGCAAAGGACTGCAAAGCCACGAGAGAGACGCAGAAACGTATAAGAGAGTTTGGTGTACAGGCCACAAGTAACGCTCGAATGATCCCAGCGCCATAACGCTGTTACGATAAATCCAATGTCTATAACACGTCCATTCCGTTTTACTCCGTACAACCATTTCTCTCTTTCCTTCTCCCTCCCTCTTCCCACCCTCATTCGCTTTTCCTCCTGTTACCCGTTACCCTTTGGCATTCCGTTGCATATATCTTTCAACCAACGTACCAGAGACAAAACCGGCGAAACCAGTCGAGTGTGCTCGACCGGAAATAGCCTCCTGTTCGATTTATAATGCACGCGATCGGCCATTATGTGAAAGATATACACAGCTAAAATAAACTTCGGATCCCGAGCTGAAAAAAAAGCATCGGTTCCAAAGTAATCAAGCTACGATACGTATGGAAGATTTCATCGGCTGTAATGCATCTTTGTGGCGAAATAAATGTTCGATGGAAATCACTTGTATTCAGAAAACTCTCTATAAATGTTTTCAATTAAAAAGTAACTTTTCTCGAGGCGATATGGATTTCTGGGAAAATTGAAAATGCTCAATTAATGAACAAAAGCAATATTGATCAATCGAAAACGAAACTAAAAGTTTAAAGTACAAAAGTTCATTGTATCTATTTTTTATTTTCTTTAATTTTAATTATATTATTCAGGGTGTCCGACGTAAGAATGTCATCCTTGAAATGGGGAGGTGGGCGTAAAGTTCTGAGTGGATTGATATGAGCATTTATGGTTCCCGGATTAACCCCTGAATTGTTATTAATTTTTAAAGGCAGCTGATCAGGCGCGCCCCTTCAGCGGGCTTAGCCCCCGAATAATTATTATATTTAGACGTTTAGTGTCACATCGCAGATCCATGATGATGTAGTTTTATACTTTGAAGACAAATCCACTATTTAATTCGCATTGACCTCTCTATTTCTAGAGGAAAATGTCGAACAAATATTCTAGAAAGGTTTTTCGCATTTTCCCAGTCTAATTTTGCACTTTCGGCAAAATTTCGGGCTAATTCGTAATCAGCGGAAAATTTCTGATTAAATAGACCCTTTTAAGAGTTTAAAAACGGAAAAAAAAATTTTCGTCTTCCCCGGCCACTTTTCCAGAATCTCAGAAATCACGATATTTCAAAAGGTCGTAGAGTAGGCTTCTTCTATGCGATGGAAACTTATTTGGCGTGTTTGGAAAAGGTTTTTGCCTGACTTAAATAATGGCGTTGGAATCATATCAATATCTCTTATAGTTTTCCCAGAAAGTTCACTTGAAAAATGGCAAAAAAAGAGGCCAAAGGGGTATGTATGGAAAAATTTGCAAAAGTCGATGGTCCAACTTTGAAATTCTGCCAAAAATCGAAAAATCATCGGATTTGAATTTAAAAAAAAGCATTTTGAAGAGAAAACCATAACGAAGAGATTG
>JAPYZJ010006348.1:0-34644 GCA_030522765.1 Ophioninae sp. B BG-2022a | reverse complement strand
ACGAAGAAAAATGTAAACGAACCCAAACAAACCCAAACAAAAAATCCAAGAACGGAAAGAAAGAAAACAAACCCAAACAAAAACGAAGAAAAATGTAAACGAACCCAAACAAACCCAAACAAAAAATCCAAGAACGGAAAGAGAGAAAGTAAACCCAAAAAAAAACACCAACAAACCCAAACAAAAACGAAGAAAAATGTAAATGAACCCAAACAAACCCAAACAAAAATCCAAAAACGGAAAGAAAGAAAACAAACCCAAACAAAAAACCCAAAAATGAAAAAAAAAAAAAATACTATCAAAAATTTATGAGTTTGTGAAAGAACGAAACCCAAACGAAAAAGAAACGTTATTGGTGTCATGGGGTCATAATGGGAGTCCGATTTGGACGACTCTCGAGTTTCTTTTTCGTATGCTGGAAAAAGTAACTGGATCATCTTCGTGGATCCGAAACACGTGTGCTCCAAGTTTCCTGACGCACCTTACCAAGATCGAAGAAATACGTTGGAGAAGGGGTGGGGGGGGGGGGCGGTTGAGCAGCATCTTCCAAGCTGTCTAAGCATCTGTCTCTCTCCCTCTCCCTTTCTCTCTTTCTCTCCCTCTAGTGAAAGAAATCGAGACAGGCCAGGGGAAGGGGGGTCAGACTTGAGAAACTTGACTATACTTCGTCCCATCACGGTTTAACTAAATGGCAGACTACTCTCGGAGGTTTGTACCAAAACGTTGTCTTTTCGAAGCCGATTTGTTTGTGGCTCTGAGTCTTTAGTATCCTCAGATGATAAATGTCTCGTTGAAAACAAAAATAAAATGAAAACAACTCCAAGCAGTCTCAAACAAACCCAAACAAATTCGAGTAAACCCAAACAGATCCAAAGAAACCTAAAGAAACCTAAACAAATACAAATAGGGCCAAACAAACCCAAACAGAACAAACCCAAACGAAAACAAACCCAACCAGATCCAACAAAAAACGTAAAGAAACCCAAACATATCCAAAGAAACCTGAACAAACCCAAACAAATCCAAAGAAACCTGAACAAACCCAAACATATCCAAAGAAACCTGAAAAAACCCAAACAAATCCAAAGAAACCTGAACAAACCCAAACATAACCAAAGAAACCTCAACAAACCCAAACATATCCAAAGAAACCCGAACAAACCCAAACATATCCAAAGAAACCTGAACAAACCCAAACATATCCAAAGAAACCTGATCAAACCCAAACATATCCAAAGAAACGTTAACAAACCCAAACAAGTCCAAATGGACCCAAAAAAACCCAAACAAACCCAAACGTCATTCTTTTACTAATTTAATAGGTGATTAATACGTTTATCCAAAAATTCATAAGGCATCAAAGGCCACCACCGGTGTCAATATGCCTCCACGTGCGTTGGCCTATCTTCGCGTTTCGTCTCGTGAACGCGAGGCATGTAACGCAAGGTACTTCGCTGTTTTACGAGCCAGTGTGACTCCCGAGACTCTTCGGCCATTGGCGTAGCTAACATATTTTTTTTTATCTGAAGGACGGGGAGGGGATGGGGGGACAAAAAAATAACTCTGTTCACAACCATTTTTTTAAATAAAATATATATACATATGTCATATATATATACGTAGATCAAAGATATATAAAGAAAAGAATAATAGTAATAATAATTATTATTATTATTATCATTATTGTAAGAAAAAAGAAATAAAAGAATAGATAAATTAAAATAAATATAATTAAAAAATATAAATATAACATAATATGAAATAATAAATTATAATACAATTAAATATCTATATAAAATAAAGTAAAAATAAAAAGTTAATATAAGAATATTTAGAGAACAAAATAAATAATAATAATAATAATAATAATAATTATTATTATTATAAGAATAAAAGAAATAAAAGAATAAATAAATTGAAATAAATATAATTAAAAAAAATATAAATATAATATAATATGAAATAATAAATTATAATAAAATTAAATAACCATATAAAATAAAGTAAAAATAAAAGTTAATATAAGAATATTTAGAGAATAAAATAAATAATAATAATAATAATAATAATAATAAGACTAAGGTAAATATACAAAACAATAAAAATGAATGATTAACCTTCCTTATTGAAGGAGCCGTTTAATAACGAAATCCACGAAGTTTAAACAGTAAATATATTATTCAAACTTTATAAACGAAAAAACAATACTGAACCGGAAGTAAGCTCTAAAAACGAAAATATCACGATAATCAAACGAGAAGGTCATGATGGAAATGGGTTACTCCAGTTTCCATGAAAATGGGAAAGAGTTTTGTGCTGCGCATGCGCCGAACGAAATGCTACTCCGCTATTGGTGGATTTTTCGTACCGCAGCGCCGCTTGCGGCGGAACGCGGAACTATTGAAATAACGGTTTTTCGGCACGCTGGTTTTTTGTGTATTTTCTTTATCTGTGGCTAATTTTTTAGTCTTTTAGTATTTTTTCCATTTTTCAGAATTTTTTCCAGTCTTTATAACTGGAGACTCCATGTTGATTTTTACCTACGCCAATGCTCGTGTGAGTGTGCATCAAACTGTGTGCCACACACACGTGGACAACGTGCGTTACGTATACTCGATTCGCCATTCGTTCCCTCTCTGCCTCGCTTTTGGCCTTCCTATCTTCGACTCCCGAGATAAATCGGTGCACAGTGCTCGACCGACTGTGGTTACTCCAGTACCGATATCCCGGCGGCTCCTCTTCGATCTCTTCCCTTTTTTTTTTTCGTTTTTTTTTTTCGTTTCTTTTCGATTTTTTGTTTTTTTTTAATTAAAAAATTTTTTTTCTTTTTTTTTTGATAAAATTTCGAACGCAGGTGCGAAGTTAAAAATCGTGATCGAGAGGTCCTTGAAGAATCAATCGAAGGACCCAATAGTGAACATCCTCCATATTTTTTTTCGTCCTGGACCCGCGTTTTGGTTGTTTGGGTTTGTTTGGGTTTGTTGATTTTTTGAACTTTTGTGAATCGGGAGTGCCGGTGCGAAATCCAGTCTTATGCCTGCGTACGAGGCACCTCCGAGGCCTCGATAGATCGGGGAGAGATCGGCACCAGTGCCGTACCAGTTGTCAGATCGCGTCCAACATGTGCCCGATCTTCAAGTCCACCTTTCTCGAATCTAAGTCTCGTTGAAACGTGGAATTTTTTAGAGGTGAGTCAGAGAACTGTCAGGGATGGATTTGATACTTTTGTTTGGGTTTGTTTGGGTTTGTTGAAAAGTGGGGAAGAGAAAAACTGTCGTGGAAGATGATCTTACTTTGGTTTGGGTTTGTTTGGGTTTGTTGAAAAGTGGGAAAGAGAATAACTGTCGTGGAAGATGATCTCACTTTCGTTTGGGTTTGTTTGGGTTGGATGAAAAATGGGAAAGAGAAAAACTGTCGTGGAAGATGATCCTACTTTGGTTTGGGTTTGTTTGGGTTTTGTGAAAGGCTCGGATGGGAAAAACTGTCATGGAGGATTTGCTACTTGTGTTTGGGTTTGTTTGGGCTTATTTGAGTCACTTCTCCCACGAACCCAAACAAACTCAAACTACGAACTGCTTTTTATTCAGGAATTCACAATAGAAGCAAACCCAAACAAACTCAAACGACAAACTGCTTTTTATTCAGGAATTCACTATACAAGCAAACCCAAACAAACCCAAACAATAAAAGCCTCAGAATCCAATGGCCAAGCTTCCAATGTTTTCGTAAAATCACCGAGGTGATTTGTGTCGATAAAAAAAACAATAAATAAAAATATAGTATTAACAGAAAAATGAACGATTTTTTAATTAATTTAAAATTACTTTTTTAGAAATTATTTAAAAAATTGTTTTTTCCATCACAAAATAAACACCAAAAAGAAAAACAATTTTTTGGGCCAAAATAATGAAAAAAAAAATGTTTGAGCCAAGAATATTACAAAAAAAAAGTTTTTCAGCCAAAATTTTGAAAAAAAAAAAATGTTTTTCAGCCAAAATTTTGAAAAAAAAAAATCGTTTTTCGAACTAAGAGTATTTCGGGCTCTGTCTTCGTGTGTTTTGTCGGCCGAGGAATGCAGTGCCACTTTTCATGAAATTTCCGAGGTCAATGGACTTTCTCTACCTCGATTTTTTAAACTTTTCTTTTTTTTTTTCTTCGACACGGATTGGAAAGTTCGTTGGCGCCAAATAAAGGCCAAAAGTTTGAATTTCGAAGGACGGTAAAATCACGATGATTTTTTTGTATTTTTCAGATTTAAGGGGTTTCGAGGAGGAAGAAAAGCCGTTGTTTTCGCGGCTATTTTTTCCAGTTTGGATAAACCATCAACCTGACGATTGTTGGAACCCTGAAGACGATTTCTCTTCGAGACTTAGCGTCGTCTTTGACGAGGCGATTTTTTTTTTTTTTGGTTTTTCTTTTGTTCCGTTCTCGTTGGGGCAGGTCACGAGAAACCGGTGGCATCGATGAACGCGATGACCCACATCCTCTCGATAGCCGGCTCGTGCGAGAAAACATCATCGGCCTCGAGAAAATCGTCCGGCTGAGCGCGCGCGCATGCGCGCCCGTACACTGTCGTTTTCAACTTCCGGGAACCCCACCTATAATAAATTCGAAAAAACAAAAAAAAAAAAATTTTCTTCTGAAAAAAAGAAAATCGAAAAAATTTTGGACTTCGGTTTTGGATAGAGGAAAATGGGACAAGCTTGGTGCAAGGAAAAATCGAACCAAGCGCAGGATTCGAAATCACCGCTGGATAGAGTCTTCCTTCGCTGTGCCCACCGAGTAAGTAAATATTAATTTTTTTCTTTCGAAATAAAAATATGTATTTATTTATTTAGACGATTGGTTCAAAATTTATTCGAAATTTTTGTATTTGAAAAAGTAATTTTTACGATCAGTGGAAAGCGAGTTATATTTTTTTTTGTTAATTCATATTTGCGAATAATTATTTTATAATTTTTGAATTATTTGACAATAATCATTAATATTCGAACAATTCATAATTTTTACAATAATGATTTAATTAATTAATCGTTTAATGAATTAATGAATATTTTCGATTCATTAAATTGATACCTAATCGGATTATTAAGTTATTAAATAATTGCTCAATGAAATTATTCAGTAATTAATCGTTTCATTAATTACTAAAATGATTCATTAATCGAATCGAGACCTAATAGAATTCTGGATTAATTGAATTATCATATAACGAAATTATCGATTTATTAACCATTTCATTAATTTAAAAAAAGTTTACTTAATTGAATTAATATTTTAAAGACTGCTTGATTGATCAAATTATTACACAATGAAATTATTGATTAATCAGATTATTCATTTAAAAAAATTAATTCACGATAAAATTATAAATTATTCGATTATTTATTATTACTATTATTATTTAACTATTAATATTTTTAGTATGAATGAAAACTTATCCGGAAATCTGAATAAAAAAAATTAATGTACTTTACGTTAATTATAAAAATTAATTTTTTCAAATTTGCTGTCTAAATGAACTTTGTTAATTTTTTTTTATGATGATAAAAGTGAAAATGACAATACTCGTAAATTGGCAAATAAATCGCGAAATTGCGAACAGGCGGTAAAAATCTATGGTTTGCCACGTCGATTAGAAGATCCTCGATAATTCATACACGAAATAACCACGCGGGCCACAGTTATCGCAACAAGTTTATTCGAGGATTAGCAGGGCTGGAGGACGACCGTATACAACGCGAAACGATAAAACGTTTATAATATTATTGAGGTTGGAAATCCACGAGGGTGAGGCTTCCGGTTATCTTTATCGGTTTTCTCCATTCGCGAAATCATAATTTTTCGAGGTGTGACTTAAGGTGGATTTTTTTTGCGAAGGTTGGTTCTTACGGTTGGAATATATCATTTCCGGTTTTATTTCTACGCGTTTACACCTTATCTAAATCTGTCTTCATTATTTACGACGAGCCGAGATTAAGGATATGTTTAAATAAATAAAAAGATCTAGTAGTCTTTTTTCTTTTTTTTACTGACCTATTTATTCATTTATTTTTAGAACAAAATTTATTTGAAATATTTATGACTTTATTTATTTATTAAAAAATAATAATATATATTTAAACAATAATATACATTTATTTATTTTATAAAGATTATTTTGATTAATAAATCCTTGATAAAAATCCTTAATAAAAATGATTTTTTTTAATTAAAACAAAACATATTCTTATTTACTTTTTTAAAAAATTAATTGACCTTTTTTTAATTATTTAAATGTAATAATTTTTCAATCTAAAATACGAGCATTTTTTTAGTTGCTAATATAGAATTAATATGATTAATTGCACCTTCATTTTTTAAATGAAAAATTATAACAAGTCTGTTCAGTTTTTTTTACCAATCGATATTTATTAATCTTTGCAAAAGTGCAAATTTTGAAAAAAATGGAAAAATAAAAAAGACAGGAAAATTAAAAAATTAAAAAATTGAAATAAATAGTAAATAAAGAAATAAGTAAATTAGGGAAAAGATGAAAAGAAGATTCAATTATAAATAAATATATTTTATGTTAACTACAATAACTGATTATTTTTACTGAAATATTAATAAATATAAAATAAATAAATAAATATACTGAATTGTTTATATTATTTTTTATGCATTCGTGTGCATTTTTGGTACACAGGGGCACAGCCATCTTGAATATGAAAATGTCACGGTTGGCCATTATCATAGTTACTCTAATAGAGTCCGACACGATCGCAGGTTACGTGGGATAAAGGGAAGTGAGGTGAGACGAGCTGGGCGAGCTTCGAGGTCGATTTAGCGCACCGAGTTTTTCCTCGTTTCTTACATACGTCGTTTAATAATAATAGATCGTTTTTTTTTAATTGCATTACAACAGCAATTTACTGGGGTTCATTTTTTTTATCGTCGTATTCTCAACAATGTTACCTTTTTTTCTTATATATGGTATAAAATGGAAAAAAAAACTAAAGTTTAGTGAAAAATATAAAATAAATAAAAATAGTAAATAATATTAAAAAAAAAATTTTTAAATTACCAGTTATGGTAAATAATCAGAAAGGCTGATTTTTCAAATTGATTTTTTTTATCTATTTAAAATGAATAGTAAATTATGTAAAAAAATTATTATTAAATACAAATTAATATAAATAGTATTAAAATCAAATATAATATATTACTAAATTATATAAAATAAATAAAAATATAAAATAATATAAAATAAATATAAATTAAATTACCAGTTCTACTAAATAACCAGAAAAGCTGATTTTTCAAATTGATTTTTTAAATATCCTTTTTCCATAAAAATTTTTTTTTTAATTTTTTGCGTGAATAATGTTTGATTAATTAATCATAATCCAGTAAAAAATAAAATAAAAATAGCTCGCATAAAACGGTTTAATATTCCAGTTCTAAGAGGAAGAAAAGGCAAGGTTGGGGCGTTCTTCACAAGAATCTTTTTTTTGCCAATTCCTTGCTTTCTTCATTCCGCTGACTCGGTACAAAGGCTGAAAAAAATTTGCCGATTAATGGAGGATTTGTTCGCGGGCGTTCGCGAATTATGTTCGAAGTGGTCGTCGAGAGCCAGGAACGACTCCGGGCGACTCGTTCTCCCGTGTCCGTTTTCCGATTGTGCTCGTGTATCTCGTCTCGAGTCTGTAACACGATCTTCGGAAACCGGAATCTAATGAATTTCTGCGTTGCTCGCGAGCTGACGATGATCCGTGGTGAATCGCGAGCGAACCTTGACGTGAAATCCAATCGAAAAATAAAAAAAAAAATTTTTTTTTAATTGATTTTAAATGATTTTTAATTATAAAAAAAATTGAAAATGATTTTTAATTATATAAAAAAATTAAAAATGATTTTTAATTATATAAAAATTATATAAAAAAATTGAAAATGATTTTTAATTATATAAAAAAATTGAAAATGATTTTTAATTATATAAAAAAATTGAAAATGATTTTTAATTATATACAATTTTTTTACCATTTTTTTTATTGAATACGAATTTTGAAAGGCTTTCAATCAAATAAACATTTTAATAGGTTTTTAATGAAATAAAAATTTGAAAGGGTTTTCCATTGAATAAATATTTTTGAAGGTTTTTAATGGAAAAACATTAATAATTGAAATATTTAAACATAACAAATTCAGAAAAATTCAAATAAATTTTTTAATCAACGAAACGTGTGTTTAGATTTAAGAATAATAAAATTTACAAAATAACGGTTCGATTATTCGTCTTGAACTCTCCATTCCTAGGGAAAAATGTCGAAAAAATATTCTAGAAAGGTTTTTCGCATTTTCCCAGTCTAATTTTGTACTTTCGGAAAAATTTCGGGCATATTCGTAATCAGCAGAAAATTTCCGATTATATAGAGCCTTTTAAAAGTCTGAAAACAGAAAAAAAAAATTTTCGTCTTCCCTGGCCACTTTTCCAGAATCTCAGAAATCACGATATTTCAAAAGGTCGTAGGGTAAGCTTCTTATATGCTATGGAGATTCATAGGGGGTGTTTGGAAAAGGTTTTTGTCTGACTTAAATAATGGCGTTGGAATCATATCGATACCTCTTATAGTTGTCCCGGAAAGTTCACTTGAAAAACCGCAAAAACAGAGGCAAAGGGCATGTATGCATGGAAAAATTGGCAAAAATCGATGGTCCAACTTTGAAATTCTGCCAAAAATCAACTTTGAAATTCTGCCAAAAATCGAAAAATCATCGGATTTCAATAATAAAAAAAGCATTTTGAAGAGAAAATCATAACGAAGAGATTGAGCACAGAGCAGAGTGCCAAATCTCAAAGGAAAAAAACTTATCGATGATTGACTGAAAAAAACTTTTTTTTCCCTAAACACCAGAAAAATTGTATTTTTAATATTTTTCTTAATGGTCTATTCCAATGTAATTTGATCCCCTGAGCACGAATCTACCATTAATATCCCCCAAAACCCAAAAATTTCCTAAAAAAATCGTCAAAAATTTCCAAAAACAGGATTTTCACGATCTTTTCTTGAAAATTTTGGGTTATGGGTGAAATTAATGGTCAACAAAAATGAACCAAAAAAAAAAATATTACAAAATACAATCATACAACAAACTATAAATATATGTATATATAAATTTTCAAAAAATTATATAAACATATACGACTATCGTTAACGATAGTTAACGATAGAAAAATAATTAATTTTTACAAAAACCCAAACAAACCCAAACAAAGAAATCTACGAATATGTACTTTTCGACTGAACGAAGGGACGAGTCCGAAATCTTGTCTTTACGAATTATTAGGCTGGAGGGTTAAACGTGTAATATCCATGGGGGTGGTTGGGACCAGGAATGGACGCTGGTGTTGGCCGCAGCCAGGGATGAAATTTAATCGCCGTTATGGGTGTTAGGAGTGTTTCCAGGCTCTGGAGAAAGAGAGAGAGAAAGAGAGAGAAAGAGAAAGAGAGAAAGAGAAAGAGAGAGAGAGAGAAATATATGAAGGCATCCTGTCGGAAAACAGAACGTGTACGGAGAGTTTGTCCAATGCAAAATTTGCAATTTAAACCGTTGCCACATCCCTGGCCGCGCCACCGCGTGTCAACCGGCGGTCGCATACATATGTACATGCTTGGATAGATATAGTCATTGGCGTAGCGAGGAGGGGACAGAAATGACCCTTAATACCCCCTCCCCTCCTCCAGACGACCGTTTTTGAATCAGGATTCAAATTTGGACCCTTAACCAAAAAAGTCTTTTTTTTGTGAATTTTTTACGACATTTTGAATAAAGGTTAAATATGGTATGATTTTTTTAGGTTACGAAATACACTCTTGAAATATATTAAATAATTTTTTCTTATGCGTTTTGTGTACTTTTAATGTTGGAAAAGAATATTTAAAAACTAAGGTTTGATAAGTGGTTTTTTTTGGGTTTCAATTGAATTAGTTGTTTATTTATTGTTTATTTAGTTATTTGTATTTGTTGTTTATTTATTTGTTTGTATTTGTCGTTTATTGATTTGTTTGTTTTTGTTGTTTCTTTATTTATTTGTATTTATTATTTATTTGTATATTTTATTCATTGTTTGTTTTTTTTAAACTTATTTTATGCTTCAAATATAAATATATATAATTCATAAAGTCATTAAAATTATTTTTATAAATGTTCTACTATTTTAAATTGATATATTATTCTTTTTTAAATATTTTATTTATTTTATATTTCGAGAATAAATATATATATAAAATATAAAGTAATTAAATTATTTAAAAAAAAATACCAACCAATTTTTAATTATCATTTAATTCCGAATTTCACATTTAATTTATTTTATATTAATTATCAAAAAAACGATAAAAAAAAATGTTCATTCATTTTTAATACGTTAATTATTTCTGAACGTGACAGAGTTTGATATTAAAATGAAAATGGACGAATCGAAGTACGATATATATACATGGTGTTGCGAGGTTATCTATGACGTAAATTTTATTTCGAAAAAGTGATTCTGAAGAAAAATAGGTTTTTTTGGTATTAAGACCCCCCTCTTCTCTTTTGTAAAAAATGCTTGCTACGCCAATGGATATAGGAAGAAGACTCGGGGATGTATCCTTTTGACGCTATATAGCTATATTGGTAACTGTAAAAGCTGAGGGAAACTCCTCTCTTTACTCTCGTCCTCATCCTCCTCTCGCTCGGTTCTCCGTGTATGCACGCCGATTCGCATATACGATTTGGGCAAGTTGACCCTGCGAATTAAGTATGCCACAGTGGAGGAGCCCGAAACAGCATCGAATACGTCGCGATACGAATTAACCACTGGGGAAAATGCTCGAATGAAACTCGAGTGTTCAACGAGACTGTGAGTGTACTGCAACTGGGAGTTCGATTTATACCGTGGGGATAAAACAGGAAGAAAGTTTTCGATCAAACGAGTGTGATTAAAGGGGCGCAGAGGAGTGTAGGAAAAAACAGCGAATTTCGTGAAGTAATTGTTTCAAAAATTACACACGTAGGTAAAGAATGCTTCTTCTTGGAGCTTAGACCATTGTTTACTTTAAAAATAACCTCAAAACAGAAAACAGTGAACCAAAAATATATTTTGGCCTAGGGGTCCGACCACTCTTTATATAGGTTTTTGGGATCGCTAAAGCCGAATCTGAATTCCATTTAACTCTAACATGTCGCGTTTTCGATGTGACATAAAATAAGACTATAATTATAGGGTTTTTTGAGCTTATGGCAGAAACTCGGAGTAATGGGGGTGAACGGACTTCAGATTCGGTTTTAGCGATACCAAAAACCTATATTTAGGATGGTCGGACCCCAGGTCAAATCTTCTTTTGTCTGGCTGTTTTGCAGGGATATTTGAGGTTAGGCGTAGTAAAGATAAATCCAGCTTTGAACTGCCATCGTAAAAACCAGGAATATTCACTTTGAGAGTTCTGGCAAATAAATTTTGTCATAAGACGAGGGTCAAAGACGAAAATTTCGGGTTCTTTGGGTAAACGCAGTAAAACGAGTACTTTCGGACTAATGAGGGAAACGATTGATCCTCTGAAGGAAATAGAGAAAAATATAAAGGTTCTCGAGAATCGGAAAGTTCTTTGTCCGTAAGTACGTTCGTAGTCATTGTTGAATGGCATTGAGGCGATCGCGTCGAGCAGGTATACCAAAGAGGCAATGGATCAGGTAGTCAAACAGCCGAGGCCTCTTGTTACGAGAGTTGAAATATCGTTTCTCTTACATTGAAAAAGAGAGAGAGGAAATACACCGGTATTAATGTTCGAGGATACAGAGCTATGATTATGCAACAACGTTTCTCGTAAATCACCGTGTATATTTATACACACGAATATGGCGAGACTCTGGAATTCGTGTGACGGACGAATCCAGTGACGAATTGGGCCTGTTCAGGCCCTGTAGTAAATTTCATTAAAAACCGTCATTTAATTTGGTATCAAAAATAAATGTTAAATCAATTTTATTAATTTTCATTTATTAGTATTTATCATATAAATAAACAATAGTAATTTTTATTTAATAATTGAAAATAAACAATTAAATATAACGACTATTCAACAAAATTTTGTTGATTCTGTGCGGTGGAATTTGTTGATAACAACAGTCAAATTTTTGGTTATTAATTATTAACCAAAACAAACCCAAACATGCAAATTAATTTTTGTGTTAATTAAAGGGAGGTTATTCTGTAAAATTAACATTAAATGTGCATTTTTTATAATTTAGTAATTACTGTTAAGGATTAATTACGAATATGGTGGTAATTAAAATATTGATAATTGAAAATTCGATAAATAATATTTTTATTATTAAAATATGAATAAGTGAAATGTTCATTACTAAATTATTAATGATTAAAACGTTCATCACTGCAATATTAATTCTTAAAATAAAAAATGATAAAAAATATATAATAAATAATAATTAAAATCAATAATTAATCACTAAATTAACGTTCAGCATAAAATGAAGTTTCAGAAAGAGGAAATTTTAAAAAGTATTTTCAAGTCTGGTTTATATCCTGATCAGGTGTGGGGCCCCCAGATATCCCCAATTCGGCACTGGACAACGAAAATTTCGCCATCTCGCTGTACCGTGACATAACTACTCTCGACGACCCTTGCGAACTCTTGATATTGAGAATCACTGACGAATCCGAAACGCCATTATTCGTTTTCGCGAGCAGCGTGCGCATCGCTCCGAACCGTTCAAAGTGTCAATAAAACGTAATTAAAACGCGCCATGTTACGGCTATGCGAAACTACAATTTCATCGATTATTCAATTCTCTCCGTTTCGTCGCGTGTCGTTCACGAAATATAACGAAGAGCATGAAAAATTGCGTCAACGGAAGAATATAAATGTCGAATATCAAGAATAATAATATTTTTATTGTTCTTCGAATAATCATCATTTTCTTATCAATCTTGACATTTCGAAAATTTATTTTTTTATTTTTAACTAGATAAATTTATACATTTAAAT
The DNA here is from genome assembly GCA_030522765.1 of Ophioninae sp. B BG-2022a. Lineage (NCBI taxonomy): Eukaryota > Metazoa > Arthropoda > Insecta > Hymenoptera > Ichneumonidae > Ophioninae sp. B BG-2022a. The sequence goes on along the minus strand of JAPYZJ010006348.1, from coordinate 21,610 downwards.
TTTAATAAAAAAAATTCAAGTTTACAAATTAAACATTCAAAATTTATTTAAAAAATATTAAACAATAAATTTAAAAAAATTTATAAGCTTTTACATTTTCCTGTTCGATGTATTGTTAATTTTGTTTACTGGATTTATTGTTGATCGAGATTTATTAACTTTATTCTTTTCGAATATCGATCGACAAATTAATTAAATAAATATTTAATTATCCATTAAATATAAATGCCAATAATTCAATAAAAATGGTTATCTCTCCCAAATTATGAATTTGTATAAACAATTATCTAGATGATTAAATATCGAAAAATGTTTATTTAAAAATAAATATTTTTCGATATTTTTTATCGATATATTTCGTTTTTAAATGTTTATTCAAAAATCGAAGAAAGGAGATTAGAATTAAATTTGCCTTCGTGATATTCTCGTGACATTTATTAAAATTGTAGCTCGATCAACTTCGGATTAAAATGATGAAATTGTGGTTTAAAAAAAAGAAGAAAAAATAAATAAAAAATATTTTCAACATTGCATTTGCGGTGAGTGCATACAGTAGGGATAATTGTCACTTATGCATATTTCAGTCGTGGAAAATTATACCTTAAGGCTTATGCATGAACCGAGTAACATTTTACGCTTATACTCGATCGATTAATTTTTCAAAAAAATGTTTAACGGCGAGTGAAATGCCGAGGTGCCTCGACGCACCGGTCCGACTTTCTCCGGAAGATTTCTCGCAATCTCCACTTGGCCAATGCAAACTCCACGAGCAATAAACGTTTGCAACGGTTACTTAAATTACATTATTATCAGAATCGTATTGACGAGCATCTTTACTTGGTTTAATTTTTGGCAAAATTTCGTTGTCTTCATCGTTCTAGAAATGACATTCCATAGTAGAAATTCTAGAAATATAATTCTAGAAAATCTATAAAAAGTAACTTAGCCATAACATACTAAAAAATATGATTATTCATAGTTCTTTTCTGAGTTCGAAATTTCTTTTTCTAGAAATTTCTAGAATATTTCTAGAAAAATTCTAGAATATTTCTAGAAAAATTCTAGAATATTTCTAAAAAAATTCTAGAAAAATTCTAGAAAATTCGTCATCGTTCTAAAAATGACATTCCATAGATAAATCTAGAAATTTGACAAATATTCCCATGGTAGAAATTCTAGAAATATAATTTTAGAAAATCTATAAAAGGGAACTTAGCCATAACATACTAAAAAATATGATAATTCCTAGTCCTATTCTAGAAATTTCTAGAAGATTTCTAAAAAATTCTAGAAAATTTCTAAACAATTCTAAAAAATTTCTAAAAATACTAGAAAAATTCTAAAAAATTCTAGAAAATTTCTGAAAATTCTAGGAATTTTCTAAAAAAATTTTGAAACTCAAAAACGTAAGCAAAATACGTTACCACCGGTAAAAATAGAAATCCATCAGATTTCGAATCGGCATTCGGTGGTTTTGGTTCGGAAAAACGAAAATCCCCGGAAATAGCTATAAATGAAAGGGAAAAACACGAGGACTGTGTGGCGTTTCGTTGCGTTTGGCTGGTTAACATAATTGTAGGTCAAAACGTTCATAGACGTTAACGATGACGTTCCACGATCGAGGGATGTACGTGTAAGCTTAAGGGGGTATAGGTGTATGAGTGGATGCATTCAGTGTGCACCAAATTGCGCTCTGTCTTCAACGTCACACATATTACGTGTTCTCTCTGCACCCAAGCAATGGTGCACTATTCGTCACGTTTCCATTTGTATCTCGTCGTCGTCGCGGCTTTCCTCTCTCTCTCTCTCTCTCTTCCTCCGAGTCTCTCTCGTGGACATCCACACAGATCATTGGCGTAGCCATTTTTTTTTCTTTTTAAATCGGTATCTGTACATCTGTTCCGGCTGTATTAAGGTTGCTTGATTGAAATTTGAATTAGATCTATCGATTATTTCGCTTCAATTTTATTGTTATTATTTAAGGTTCAATTTTAATGTTATTATTTGAATTCAAGTTTACTATTTTTCTTTAAATTCAACTTTGTTACTATTATTATTCAGTTTTAATTCTGTTTGGGTTTGTTTGGGTTATTATTATTAACTTAATTTTGTTTTATTATATATATAATAGAGTTTTATTTGCACAACTTTTTAAAAAAGTTTTTTACAAAATTTCTTCTTTTTTTCTTTTTTTCTTTTCTTTTTTTACATTCAAAATTTCGTTTTATTATTGCTATTTAAATTTGGTTTAATTATTATTATCGAATTTTATCGTTTGTTATTATTCTTAAACATGGGTTTGAATATTCTTATTCAAATTTAATTTTATTATTATTATTATTATTTAAACTTAACTTTGTTATTATTATTATTCAACTTAAATTCTGTTTGGGTTTGTTTGGCTTATTATTATTAACTTAATTTTGTTTTATTACTGCTATTTAATTTCGGTTGAATTATTATTATTCAAATTTAATTCTATTATAGCTATTTGAATTTGGTTTGATTATTATTACTCGAATTCAGTTTTGTTATTATTATTACTATTATTATTATTATTATTTTAATGGTATTTTTATATTATTATTTACATTGATTTTTTCTCTGGGAGGGAGAGGGTTCCCTCCCCCCCTTGTTCCCTTCTGGCTACGCCAATGTGACACACACACACAAACACACACACACTTATTAGTAACTTCCCGCAAACTCAGCAAGCCGCACCAGCAACGATAGAAGCCAACGTTATTAGTTATTGCGACAGAGTCCAGTATTCGTTATGTGAGAAGTACCTGCGAGTACGAACGTTGAAAGTGAACCAGGCAATTTTGCCATCTTGCTATGCATTCCTGCGCACCAACACTGTCACTAAATTATTTTCTCTCGGCTAGGACCCAGACTGGTGATATTTTTGAGTGGTGACGTTTTTTCTGAAAAAAAAGCAAAAAAAAAAAATTTTTTTCGAAGAAAAAAATCCACCAAAAAAAAACTATTTTTTCAAGCAAAAAACCTTCTTTTTTAAAAAACATTTCTCAAAGAATTTATTACTAAACAGGAGGATAGCTAATTTAAAAAGTCCAACTAGCGAGTTCGCCTGCAGATTAGAAAAATCGTGAAAAATTTAAATTTTCAAAATTACGTATCGAGGCCAAAAAAAATCACAAAAATAAAATAAAAACATAAAAATAAAGCTGAGTTCATACACTTTGGTATTCCGTTTGGTAAATTTGTGTACGATTTTTCCTCGCGGAGATATTTAATTTTCAATTAAAACAGGAAACTTAAAAGATCCTTGATACTTTTGAACAGCCCTGTACACGTGTAAGTGTATGCATATATATTTTTATACACATATTTGTCACCGACGGTTTTGCCTCGAAGACCGGCTGGCTATACTCTTGTATGTACGCCTGGGAACAAGGATATCTTGGTGGAGAAGTTACTTTACGATAATTGTATGCATTATGCATAAACGAGGAAGTCTCACTACCACTAGACAGCGAGAGCAAGAGAGAGAAATAAACGAGACGAAAACGGCATTAAAAACCACGTAAACAAGTTTCTACGTATAAATTCAATTTTTATTAGTCACTGCGCAGAAACGTGAATCATTTACGTGTATATATGTTTATAATAATGGACTGAAGTTTCATCGACGTGATTAATATTAACAAATTATATTTGTAATTATAAATAATGAAAAAATATATTATATATAATTATTTTATTTCTATTATTTAGGTTCAATTTTATTATTATTATTAATATTCAAGTTTACTATTATTATTGATTTTTATTATTTATTATTACTCTCTATATTGAGTTTGAATATTTTTATTCAAATTTAATTTTATTATTATTATTATTCAATTTCAATCCTGTTTGGGTTTGTATTGGTTATTATTATTAACTGAATTTTCTTTTATTATTGCTATTTAAATTTGCTTTAATTATTATATGTATATATAGAGAGAGAAAGAAAGAGAGAGAGATTTATTATTTAAACTAAATTCTCAAAAAAGTTTATACATTTTTTAAATTTCGATAAATAATATCTAAAATTAAATAAATAATTATACATATATCTATTTCCTCCCCATGGACATAAACGCACCCCCACTCACGTATACGAATCCTAATTGTTTCAGATATATCCAGGCTTAAAGGAAGAGGGGTCGGTATTGGGCGGGGCCACTCAGAGAGTAACAAGGTAAAGAGATAAAGCAGAAAAAACCAAAAAACAATCACACACGCACAAATTAAAATTCAACAACTTAATGAACGTGTCGCGTTTGTTTGGGCTCGGAGAGAAAGGTTGACAACCCGAGGAGTCACGTTTTCGGCACGCACCTCCAGATGCGAGCATTGGCGTAACGCACTTTTTTTTTCGAAAGAAAAGTGACCTTGAAAAAAAATTGGACAGTAAATGGAAAAAAATGGAAATTGGACAATAAATTGAAAAAAATTGAAAATTCGACAGTAAATTGAAAAAAAAATTGGAAACTGGACAATAAACTAAAAAATAATGGAATAACATTTGGAAATTGGACAATAAATTAAAAAATAATGGATTAAATTTAGAAATTTGACAATAAATGAAAAAAAATTGGAAATTGGATAATACGTGAAAAAAAAATGAAAATCGGACAATAAACGAAAAAAAAATTGGAAACTGAACAATGAACTAAAAAATAATGGAATAAAATCTGAAAATTCAAGAATAAATTTAAAAAATAATGGATTAAATTTCGAAATTGGACAATAAATTGAATAAAATGTTGGAAATTGGGCAATAAATTTAAAAAAAATTGTAAATTGGCCAATAAACGGAAAAAAAAATAAAAAATTGGCCAATAAACGGAAAAAAAAATGAACCATTAGAAAATCGTACACCCGCGTGTCCGGCGTTTGTGTGCATAACCCCAATCGAAGATACACGTAGAGACCAGTTGATGGAGACATATAGGAAGTGGTCAAAGAGAAACGCATCGTGGATGAGACGAGGAGTGGACACGAGCGCCATTGCCAGGGGAATTTCGAGGCTCTCTGATACGGCACGAGGCTGGCTCCTGGACCGTAAATGGTCACGTTCTCGGAGAATAGTGACCAAGAGAGGGGGGGGGGTAGATATCAGAGAGAGGGAGAGAGGAGCGTTGCTGACGCGTGACCGAGCTTCACGCAATTCCCAGATGCATTATTCTACGATATATTTCTGCATGTTGTACTGGCGACAGTACAGCGTGACGTTGCACGTGTATATGTGACCTTACAAACGTGCCTATACATAGAAATACATCGCCGAGGATCCTCTTCCGTTTTCCCTGGAGAAACTTGACTCCAGCCAGTATCTCTTCCTCTTCGTGAAATCCTCTCGATATCCGAAGAATCCAGCCACTTTCGTAAATCCCCTCTCGAGACACGTGACCAAAACCCGAACGAAGTTTTCGGTCAGAAACTCGGGGTCAGTACCGTTAATGAAGAAAAACAGTGAAAAAACGTTTGGGTAAAAAAAATGATAAAAAAGTACCACGTAGAATCGTGTTAATCTCGAAAAACGTAAAAATTGGTCTTTTTTGTGTCAAAAAATTGGTCGTAATGAGCGAAGTCCTCAGCTAGTAGCGACTTTTCTTGAAGGGGGGATCTAGGGGAATCGACTTGACCGAAACTGGTTCTAGTTACTATAATATTTTTCGAAATATTGTTTATTAACGATGAATCTGTAATATACGAGATGAAGTGGATGCTTCGATGCATTATTCAACGATATATTTCTGCATGTTGTACTGGCGACAGTACAGCGTGACGTTGCACGTGTACATGTGACCTTACAAACGTGCCTATACATAGAAATACATCGCCGAAGATCCTCTTCCGTTTTCCCTGGAGAAACTTGACTCCTGCCAGTATCTCTTCCTCTTCGTGAAATCCTCTCGATATCCGAAGAATCCAGCCACTTTCGTGAATCCCCTCTCGAGACACGTGACCAAAACCCGAACGAAATTTTCGGTGAGAAACTCGGGCCCAGTACCGTTAATGAAGAAAAACAGTGGAAAAACGTTTGGGTAAAAAAAAATGATAAAAAAGTACCATGTAGAATCGTTTTAATCTCGAAAAACGTAAAAATTGGTCTTTTTAATGTCAAACAATAGTAGCGACTTTTCTTGAAGGGGGGATCTAGGGGAATCGACTTGACCGAAACTGGTTCTAGTTACTATAATATTTTTCGAAATATTGTTTATTAACGATAAATCTGTAATATATGAGATGAAGTGGATTCTTCGAACTGAATTGAAGCAATGCAGGATTGAATTAATTAAATTCGAATAGTCAATTTAACGTTAATTTAACAATATATTAACTTACAAATGTTAATTTAATATTGAATTAACTTTCAAATTTTAATTTAACTTTTTTATTCGGAAAGAGTAAAGTTTACTTTATTTTCTCTCGATAAGATCTTCATAAAACAGTTTCCTCGTAGCTTTTGACGTCACAGAAGAAATCCAAAATCAAAATTTTGTTGAATTGGCTCGGCCAATTCAGCTTGGTATTGATGAATCAGTCAGCCAGGACGTGTTCTATATACGGATGAAATATTGACGAGACGGATTGAAAAATGGGCAACAGGGAAGCTCGGTTTCAATATTAATCACGGGACGCGTGAATTTATCGAGTTTTCCGAATTACGAATAATTAATATACCAGCCGAGAATTATTAATACGTCCGGTCCTTCGAACAATTTTCGCTGATTTATTGGATACTTCCATACAAATAGTCAAATTGCTCTGTGCCGTTATTATTATTATTCTTATTATTATTATTGTTATTATTATTAATATTGTTATTGTTTTTGTTATTATTATTATTATTATTATTATTATTATTTGGCTAAATCACGTTCATGGTTATGCAAATTCGACGATTCAACGCCGTGTCCAACATGATTGGGGAAATTTTTAATTGCGGCTTATTGGGGACGTGCGAATAATCAATCGAGTAGGAAAGGGGGGGGGGGGGGGGGAAAGAAGGAAGGAAGGGAAGATAGGGAGCGTTTTGAAAATGATGGGAACAAAGGCGATAATTTTTTGGCTTCCGAATGAGGGAATTGTATATTGATGGGTTGGGTTTGTTTGGGTTTGTTCGATGGGCAACATTTATTGTCCGAAATGGGGTGGATTTACGAGTGTAAAAAAATTTAATAAATCGAATTTATAGAATTCGATTTTTAGTAAATCTAATGAATTTGGATTATTAAATTTGCTGTATTGAAATTTAATTGTGCAATTAAATTCGATTGGATTAAAGCAATTTGATTGTCCAATTAAATTCAATTTGATTAGAGATATTTAATTGTGCAATTAAATTCGATTGGATTAAAGAAATTTAATTGTGTAATTAAATTCAATTTGATTAAAGATATTCAATTGTTCAATTAAATTCAATTGGATTAAAGAAATTTAATTGTTCAATTAAATTCAATTGGATTAAACAAAACTCAATGGTTTAATTAAATACAACTGGATCAAAAAATTCAATTGTTTAATTAAATTCAATTGGATCAAAAAAATTTAATTGTACAATTAAATTCAATTAATTCAACGAAACGTAATTCTGCAATGAAATTAAATTGACTAATATATTAACACTCAGGAATGTTAATATTCCCCATTAAATAATGTAACCCTGAATATCCAAATACATATATAAATTAAAAAAATTAAATAAAATTAAATAAATAAATAAGTATTCGGAAAAAAAAATCCAGAAATTGGCGAAAAGTTTGACGACTTGAGACCGTCTTTTCCTGTCCTCGTCGATAGTTCGGAAATCGGGTACGCGAGTTCACCGTCCCGGGAAGTTCTGACGAGGGGTCAAAGTATCGATTCAGTGGACAGGCCCTTTCATCCAAGCGACTGGGTCGACGTTAATCTCGAAGTTCCGGTAACACCGAGAACAAGCACAGTGATGACGAGCCCGTGCCTCGACAGGGGTGTCCACCCACCCCCGAGTTACTCCACGGCCAATTTCGTTGGTGAGTCCAGTGGGGAGTCCAAAACGAGCACAAAACTTTTTTCCGCCCTTTTTCCCTTATTTTTATTTTTTTGAAATTTTTTCAAATTTTTTGGTCGTTTTTTATAGTTTTTTTTTTTCGTTCGATGAATTTTTTTCGTTCTGGCTGAATAAAGAATTTTACGAATTTTTTTTCGCAGTTTCGAGAGACATCGTTCCAGTTCCACCCCCGAGAAGAAAAAAGAAAAATCGAGGCCGGCCGCTGCCACCGAAACCCGACGACGTCGCGAAAACTCACGTCGATCGAAACCCCAAATATTCCAACCCTCTTCAAAAAGGCCACGAACCTTTTTACTCGTCAGTCAAGTTACCCAGGAATTGGTCAAATGATAAGGAAATTATCGAGCACAAGGTGAGCAACGATTTTTCTTTTTCTCTCAAACCCAAACAAACCCAAACAAATGAAAAATAAGTCCGAAGAAAATGAGAAAAGATTACAAAAAATTTTTTTTTCCTTAAACCCAAACAAACCCAAACGAGACGAGAACCGATCTTTCTTTAATTTTTTCCTAAAACTTCTAAAAAGCAAACCCAAACAAATCGATCTATCTTTTTTTTTCCTAAAACCCAAACAAACCCAAACCGATAATATTTCCATTTTTTCCAAAACCCAAACAAACACAAACGAGACGAGAACGGATCTTTTTTTAATTTATTCCTGAAACCCAAACAAACCCGGTTTGGGTTTGAGTTCAGAATTTGTTTGGGTTTAGGGTTTATTTTGATTTCGAAGTTTTCGAAAAAAATTAGAGAAAGATCCGTTCTCGTCTCGTTTGGGTTTGTATGGGTTTTGGAAAGAAATGGAAATATTATCGGTTTAATAATATTTCCATTTTTTCCAAAACCCAAACAAACCCAAACGAGACGACAATGGATCTTTCTTGAATTTTTTCCGAAAACTTCGAAACGAAAATAAACCCTCAACCCAAACAAATCCTAAACCCAAACGAAAAATGGAAATATTATCAGTTTGATAATATTACCATTTTTTCCAAAACCCAAACAAACCCAAACGAGACGAGAACGGATCTTTCTCAAATTTTTTCCGAAAACTTCGAAACCAAAATAAACCCTAAACCCAAACAAACCCAAACAATTTATTATCAATTATTATTAATTCAATTATTATTAATTCAATTCAATTATTACTTCAATAAATTTCGCACCGAAAAATGTTAAATCGAATTTTTTGATTTCCGGTCATGTCAAAGGTTAATGGAACCGGAAGAGTGATACCGAGCATCGCGATCGCCGCGAGTAAATCGAGTCATGAAAAATCTAGTCGTGAAAGGGATCGAAACGTCGAGCGAAAAGATTCGAGAAGAAAGAACAGCAGCACGACAAGTTTGCCGAATTATTCGGAGCTCGAAATCGCCAATGCGAAATCGTCGGATGACCGGGATGACCAGGACGCCATTAGGGTTCGCAAGATCACCGGTGCCGGTTCACTTCCGGCGCTGATAACGAGCGGTGCACTGGAAAACTTAAAGAAAACCGGAAATGGCAAAAAAGAAGAAAATTCCACCATGGGAATTGAAGTGGTTGATGGGGGTGACGAAAAACGCGAAATTGACGAAGTCGATTTTTCCTTCGATTTGGAGAAACCTGGCGAAGCTCAAATTTCGAAATCCGAAACGCTTGGATTGACTTCGACACCGGTGAAAATCGATTACGATTCCGGCTCGGCTACCACCATTGGAGGATGGTTTTTACATCGGGACAGGTGAGGATACGATTTTTTTGATTAAATAACTGAAAAATTTAAATATAACAAATAAATAAATAAAATCGTGTTTTTAGAAGTTTTTATTTACGATTTTTTCATGAAAATTTTGGGTTTTGGAAAAACCCAAAGGAAATTAATGGTAGATTCGTGCTCAAGGGATCCAATTACATAAAAATGGACCTTTAAAAAAAATATTAAAAATGCAACATTTTATTGAATTTTCGGGCAAAAAAAGTTTTTTCACTCAATCATCGATAACTTTTTTTCTGTTAGGAGTTGGCACTCCACTCTGTGCTCAATCTCTTCGTTATGATTTTTTCTTAAAAATGCTTTTTTAATCATTGAAATCCGATGATTTTTCGATTTTTGGCAGAATTTCAAAGTTGGACTATCGATTTTTGCACATTTTTCCATACATACCCCTTTGCCTCTGTTTTTGCGGTTTTTCAAGTGGACATTCCGGGAAAACTATACGAGATATCGATACGAATCCAACGCCATTATTTAAGTCAGGCAAAAACCGTTTCCAAACCCACCTTATAAATCTCCATAGCACATAAAAAGCTCACGCTACGACCTTTTGAAATCTCGTGATTTTGCCGATTTCGGAAAAGTGGCCGGGCGAGACAAAATTTTTTTTTTCCGTTTTTAAACTCTTAAAATGGTCTATTTAATCGGAAATTTTCTGCTGATTACGAATATGCCAGAGTTTTTTCCGAAATTTCAAAATTAGACTGGGAAAATGCGGAAAACCTTTCTAAAATATTTTTTCGAAATTTTCCCCTAGAAATGGAGAGTTCAATGTATAACTTTTAGCTATATATATATATATATATATATATATATATATATATATATATAATACGAATTTTTAACATTTAAATTGATATATACACGTATATTTTGAATTGAGAAATAAATTTTAATATTTTTTTCGGATTGCAGAGCTTCGGGTTCATTTTCCCCCATCGAAACGCCGGAGCCAAGGAAAGTTGGTACTGGCGATCGTTCGAGAGACGTTTTCGAGGTCGATGAAAATCGGTTGAACTCCACTAATGGTAATTGACCAACTTTTATTCAGTTTTTCAATTTGAGAACTTTTCGATTTTTCAATTTTTCAATTTTTCGATTTTTCAATTTTTCAATTTGTCAATTTTTCGATTTTTTCAATTTTGCAATGTTTCGATTTTTCAATTATCACCAGACCCCCAAAAAATCCCGTGTTTTTTAGAACCCCATGTTCTTGATTTTTATTTTTTATTTTTTTCGTAAGCTTCGAAACGAAAAAGGACAAAATTTAATTTTTTTCAATTTTTCAAATTTTATCGTTCGGCAGATAAGGGCGAGAGGAATGAGAAGGAGTTGGAGAGGAGATCCAGGCTGAAAAGAAGTTTGTCGAAGGAGAGGGAAGGGGTTTTCGACCCTTCAGTGGAGAAAGATCTGGAACGTGGTGAAATCGACGAGACGATTTTGCGGTCAAACGCCGAGGTCGAACTTCTGGCCAAAACGATATCCGAGGAATCGTTACCCCGTGAAATGTTGGAGAACGAGGAGACGGACTTTTTCGAAGAGAAAGTCTCGATCCCGACAAAGACGTACGAACGAGGAGAATGGGTCAACGAGGGCGAGCCTGAGACTTCAAGGGTCGAATCAACGATCGAGGGCGATACGAAAACACCACCGCCAAGTCCGGAGCCCCGGATCACACCGGAAATCCTCGACAACGATCATTCGAGTCGTCTCAAAGTCGTACGTATAACCTACCGAAGGGCTTTCTCTAGGGACAAATTCGTGCGAATTTGTTTAATTTTTTATTTACTTGCTTGAATTAAATTTCATTAAAATTCATCGATTTTGTGATTTTTTTTGTGGGGTAGCAAAAATTCATTTTGGTTGGGCTAATGACTGTGAAAATAGTGAATTGTGGTATCAAGATGACTTTTGATAAGGCACTGATCAGGCCCTGATCAGGCTAGCCGGACGTTTGATCAGGCCCTGATCAGGCTGGCCGGAGGTTTGATAAGGCCCTGATCAGGCCCTGATCAGGCTGGCTTGCCATACAATCAGGGCCTGATCAGGCATGATTATATAACAATAATAAGATATAGAACTTTGATAAAATAATAATAAAAAAAATTTATATTAACACGTATATATATAAATTATAAACAATTACATATTATCAATATATTTTTCAATAATAATTATTTATAATATTATTTATATTTGTAGTATAATATATAGTATTATTACTATACTATAAATATAAATAATATAATAAATTATTATTAGCCTAAAATATATCGATAATATGTAATTGTTTATAATTATAATACTGTAAATCTGAATAATAATATATTTTTATATATTATTATATATCATATATTATAATAATCGTTAATAATCGAATAAATATAAAAAAAACAAATAAATAAAAAAATAATTAAAAATAACAGAAAAATAATTCAAAAATAAATAAATATTAATTATAAAAATGATAAAAAATATAATTGTAAAACTTTAAGGTGTTACGCGACGAGGAGAGCAATCTCAGCTCGATGACGCCGAGTCTCACCGAGCTCGAGGCCGCCCTTTCGGACATGCTCGAGCGTGACGACGAGCCGATCCTTCCTCACGTGGATCATCCGGACAGGTCAGAAATTCAAAATTCAGTCGAAAAAAAAATCGTTTCCGAAATTGTCGTCAGTTTGACGGAAATTCTCGATGCGAGAAAGGATGCAACGTTTCCTCCAATAATGGACGTCGATTTGACGAACGACGAAAAAAATTCGTCCCATCCGGGTCTTCCGCCGGAAAAACCGTGTCGACTAGCCCAAACGAGCCGCGAAGAGGCAAATTCGATCAACGTCCCGACACCACCGAGACGAAGAAATCGTTACAGCGGTTACACACCGAGTATCCTCGACACTTCATCTCTGGAAAGAACTGTCATCCCTGAAAATCCCTATCCCAATGACAGACTCATATGAAAACGCCAAAAAAATCAATAAATTAATTAATTAAAATAAACAAAAATGATAAAAATGAAATTTGTTGCGACACGATTAAATATAAAATTTTTTGTTTGTTTTCCGTAGCAAAATAGGAAAATTATGTGTTATCTAGTAAATTAAAATTTACTAGATTTATGTTATTTAATTATCATCGATTTATTACATTATTTAATTATAGATTATTCACTAGATTATAAATCTAGTAAATTTTAGTTTACGAGATTTATGTATTATTTAATTATCATCGATTTACTAGATTATTTACTAGATTATAACTCTAGTAAATTTTAATTTACGAGATTTATGAGTTATTTAATAATTATTAATTCACTAGATTATTTAATCGAGTAACTTACATTTTACTAGATTTATGTATTATGTAATTATCATTATTTCACACGATTATTTAATTTAGTAAATTGAAATTTACTGAATTTATGTATTGTTGAATGATTATTAATTTACCAGATTATTTAATCTAGTAAATCAAAATTTACTAGATTTATGTATAGGGAAATGTACATGTGTAGAACTCGAAACAAAACGACTAAAAATATGTTAATAAATAAATATATGTATATGTATATATACATTTATAAAAATATGATTTTTCAATTTAGGAAAATTAGTCTTTCCATAAAAATTCCAACAGATGAACGACAGATGTTTTTTTATCATCTTTATTCCACTATCCTTTTTTGCATATTTTTTTGTAATCAACAAGTATCAAAATTAAATTGATTTTTCGAAATTCTCACGTGGCCGGATTTTCGTAATAATTAATTATGCGTAACCCAAAAAAAAAAAGAAAAATAATATTCTCGGTAAATGTACGATTTTCGTTCATGCACTAATTACCATAATGAGGGGTAATTAAACAAACAACGTTCGAGTCAGCCGGAGCTGCAAAGTTGACGCGATTAATCATTAACGATTTATGTCAAGGCTGAACAATTATTCTCATTCGCGCGAAACGTAATTAATTCGTATTAACGTACGAGTGAAAAAATTATTATTATTATTACTATTATTATTATTATTTTTATTATGGAAATAAATTGAACGAAATTTCCGCGGTTTTTGGTTAAATGGCAATAAAAATATATATGGAAAAACGTGCGGTGACGTAACAATAATTTTTCCAAGTATTCCTGGGATTGGTTTTGTCCTGCCAAGACTCGCAACTCGTGCCTTAATCTTTCGCGGTTGGTCTCGATGGCCTCCTTCCCTACTTCTTTTTTTTTCCCTCCCCTTAACGGTACATTGGCGTAGCCAGTATTTTTTTCTGAGCTTTGGAGGTTAGGAGAGATATCATAAAAAAAATAAGTGTTTCATTACTCGAATTATATAAATATAAAATTTTTTTAAACAAATTTGACACATCGGCTCATCAATAGAAATCAATAATTTCTTTTTATAACAGAAAAATTAGTTTTGGAATTTTTTAATAGGATATCTTGTTTATTTTCAATAAAAGATGAATTTTGATAAAAATGTTTATTATTACATATAAATAATTAACATCTATCGATAAAAATTAATAAATTTAAGAAATTGAAAAATAAGTCGATACGAACTATTCGAAAGATTAAAAAAAATTCAATAAATATTTTATCAAAGTCTATAATAAATTACGTAATTCGTATATAAATAAAGTTTGAATAAAATTAATGAATTTCAATTAAACAATTTTACTTATAATTACGTAATAATTATGGAAATGCACTAATAATGGTTGATTATTATATGTATATTCATATAAATAATACAATATAATATAATAATATTGACATGTATATATATTTACTCATGAATAATTATTAGGTTATTGACATAATTGTTACGTAATTATAAGTAAAATTGTTTCAATAATAATTGAATATTAATTACTTGAATAATAATTTATATAATTATTACGTATTTATTTATATAATTTATAAATTTATATAATTATTAAACTATTTATATTTTTATTATTATATTTATTAAACTATTTATATAATTATAATAGATTAAAATTAGATAAATAAATAATAATTAATAATGAATTTAATAATCAGTGATCGATCTTTTTCTCCAAGGGGTGGTTTCTCAAGGGGGTTGAAATCGACCACCCCTGGCTACGCCAATGTACCCGGACCATTACTTTTTTAATTATCTTCGCCGGAAACTTGGTGTATATTTAGCGTGCGCGAGTGTGTGCCGGAGGTGGAAAAGCTCTTATATCGTTATGCGCCAAACGGACCGAGAGTCCTTAATCGCTTTAAGAACCAACGCGTCTCGTGAGCACGCCCGAACCCCCTGAAAAGCTCTGCACGCCGTTCCCCCAATTTCTCTCGAGGTCCCTCTCGTTTTTTCTTCTCTTTTTTTTCGAGAAGAACCCCCTCCCCTCCCCTCCGCGAACCCCGAGGATTCCAACCCCTCGGGATCACACCGAGGGGTGGCAAGTGCGAAAAATCACCTCTTCTGGCCTCCTGAGGGTCCTGAGGGAAGCGAGGAATGAAGCAAAAAAAAAATAAGGCGACGACCTAAAGCTGACAAATAATAGGCAAGAAAAGAAAAAAAAACGATTTTTTTTGCCAACGTAAGAAAAAAGGATTTCATTTTTTTTTTTTTTTGGTTTTTTTTCCATGATTGTTTGGGTTTGTTTGGGTTGTGAAAAAATCCCAACAAACCCAAACATGAGGATTCTTATTATATCACATTGTTTGGGTTTGTTTGGGTTGTGGAAAAATCCAAACAAACCCAAACATTAGGATTCTTATTATATTTTGTTGGGTTTTTTTCGTAATTCAAACAAACCCAAACAATATGATATAATAATAAAAAATACGTAACATAAAATGAAAAAAATTTATAAAAACAATGATAAATTATTATACAACACATAATTATTTATTACAGCATTTATTATTCAGTAATATTTTATCCCTTGCAAAATAACAATTGTTATAACAATTATTAATTAGGTGTTGCATAATAATTCATCATTGTTTTTATTATTTTGTTTATTTCAAGTTACGTATTTTTTATTATAACATGTTGTTTGGGTTTGTTTGGGTTATGGAATAACAATTGTTATTTTGCAAGGGATAAAATATTACTGAATAATAAATGCTGAAAAGTTTCAAAAAATCCACATACGATTTCTCTTCACTCTCATCCCTTCCCTTATTTTTTTTTCCCAAAATCCCTTTCGTCCCTTTCGTCCTTATTTTCTCTTATCCTCTTTTTCCTCTATTCTTTCTTCGCCCTTATTACGTAACCCTCCATTAGTCCAAGGAATATCCCTTGGCATTTCACCCCCCCCCCCCCCCCCTCCCCCTCCCCCGCCCCCCCCCCCCCCCCCCCCCCCCCCCCCCCGCCTGCCCCAGCCTCGAAAATGTTCTCCACCACCCTTCGACCTATCGTTCTCGTTCTCTGTCTTTTCCAAATACCTTATGAGAAAAAGGGTCGTCGAGGCTTACGAAACTGCATTGCGAGAACCTCGTTCTCAGCACCTCGTTCCCTCGGTGCCTCCGAGTGCCTCACCAATTCGTATGAAACTTAAAACTCACGAAAAGGACGACTACGAGACTGGAGATCTTCGTATCGGTACCGATACGTATACAGGGTGGACCATTCAAAACTACTCCCTCGAATATTTCCGTTTGGGTTAGAGTGACGAAAAAAAATGTCTGAGAAAATTAATCAATTTCAAATGGCTAATGGGATGACCAAAAAGTAATTTTCTTCAAGGTCATAGTTTTTGAGTTTTCAAGGTCATCGATGATTTTTCAAATAGGAACGTAGTATTTTTTTATCACGAGGTTGTAGCTGACATCGAGACGAATCCAACGACCTATGATGTTGAAGGGTTCGACGGATATTTTAACGAATTATTCCGGGAATAATAGTTTCAAGGTCATGATAGGTCGTAGGATTCGGTTGTAAATATTTTGGTGAACAATCATTTCAAGGTCGTAGTAGGTCGTTGGATAAGTTTGTAAATATTTTGGTGAAAAATCGTTTCAAGGTCATGATATAAAAGGTCTTAGTAATCGTTTCAAGGTCATAATAGGTAATTTCAAGGTCATATTAGGTAATTTCAAGGTCATAATAGGTAATTTCAAGGCCACAATAGGTCATTTCAAGGTCATAATAGGCCATTTCAAGGTCACGATAGGTCATTTCAAGGCCATAATAGGCCATTTCAAGGTCACAATAGGTCATTTCAAGGTCATAATAGGTTATTTCAAGGTCATAATAGATCGTTGAAAACCTTTGTAAGTATTTTGGTGAAGAATCGTTTCAAGGTCATAATAGGTCTTCGGATTCGTTTGTACACATTTTGGTGAAGAATCATTTCAAGGTCATCAAGCTACAATCATGATCAGCTGCAACGCCTTAAGAAAAAAAAACAACGTGCTTCCATCTGATGACCTTGAGAACCATTGATGACCTTGAGAACGCAAAAACTGTGACCTTGAAAAATCATTCGGTCGAAAAATCAATATTTTGTTATTCAAAATACAAAGAAGTTATTTGGGGTGGTTGAATGGTTCACCCTGTATGTTTGAATACAATCCTCCTCTTCCTCCCCTGCCCAAATTTTTGGATCCATGTACACGTTTAACTGCAGAACTTGGCTCGTAAAAAGTTTTCGAGGCTTGTGGGAAATCGATGCTCGTTCCCGAAAAGTCTGCCGAGATTTTCAGGAAACAAGGCGAAGCCCCGGCATGTGACCGAGCTCATTTCCGTTCTCCAGGGAAAATGGCGACGGAGAAAGGATTGAAGAGTGGGAGAGACCGGAAATCCGTGTCGTACTGGGCCAATCCAGAATGACCAGGGTTGGTTGATTTTCTCCCCTCGAATTATTTCTCCCCTCCTTCCTACTTTTTTTTGTTGTTTTTCTTCAAGTCTGGCCTATCCCCCTTAAAATTAGCACGAGCGGATTATGGTATCCGGCTGGTCTTGACATATCCATTAGTACCGTGGTACTCTCCCTCCCACTCTCCTATCACCTTCGAAACAAGAACAAATTTAATGAAAAAACAAAAAGAACGGAGAAAAATTGGAAAGCTGCAAAACTGTCAGGTTTCGCCACCTTTGATATATCCTGTAAATCGTTTTTTTTTCTTTTTTCGTTTTTTACAACTCTTCATGGTGTTGCTGCATACCCCATACTCGTTCTTCATTTTATTTGCATTTTTCCCCCTCGTTTTTAGTCGTTTTTAATTTATTTTTCGATTTTCTTTACTTCGTTTTTATTGTTAATTTTATGTATTTATTTATTTATCATTTTTACACGTTCTTAATTTTTTTTCTGCAATTTTAATTGTTCTCCATTATTTTCTCTTATTTTTAGTCGTTCTTCATTTATTTTTCGAATTTTTGCCATCATTATTATTTTTTATTTTTCAAAAATCTTTTCTTTTCTATTTTTTTACGTTCTTAATTTTAATCCTTCATTTTTTGAAACCTTTGCAATTTATCAAATTCGTATTCGAGAAATAACTGTGCATGATTTCATTACGAAAAAAAAAAAATCAATTAAGTATTTAAAGGTTCATGTAATTAATTAATGCAATAATTAAATGACTAATTATTAATTATCTTTCTTGATTATTTAAACTGTGTTTAATTTACGTAAAAAAGTATTTTTTAACGAATATATTATTCTCCATACACTTACTTTTTTCACGAAGTTCTAAAAATTGTTAATTAATTTCTGATCGTTTTATTTGTAATTTGTCAACTCCAGAGCAATGTCTTCATCGGCAATTGTCAGCTTCTGTGAAATTTCAGCTTTCAGCTTTCAGTGAGATGCCTCGTTTCCTCTTTACCGTCAAAGCTCGTTTTTTTCTTTTTCATTTTTTTTTATTTCCGTTAATTTTTTTCTTCTTTTTGGAAATATCAAACGATCCCTAGTTTGCCAGGGAGTTGATTGTAAAGGGGGAGTGGTGTGGGCTGTCGACGAGTGCTCAGCTCGTTGACGGAAAATGAATGAATAAACAGGTAATGAAACGCTCGCTTTACCGTGTGACGACCGATAAACAAATTTGCCCGGAGAATATTCATGATTTATGGTAGTTGCGCGCCCCTCATCCGTCTGTCCTTTTCATTCGAGCCCTCCCTTTCCTCCATGAATTTCTTTCCCTATCTCTCCGTTTCACTCCTTTCCTCCCTTCCGGCCCTCCTCCCTTTTTTTCCCCGCCCTCCATTGGTGAACTTCCGTTGCCTCTGATTTCCCAACCTCCCTGGCTCTTTCCATAGAGCCCCAGTGATTTACTCCTCCGAACCCAAACAGACCCTCACAAACTCGATAAAACCAAACGGAACCAAACAAATTTGTACGGATTTCCGAGATTTCGTACTCCGAACCCAAACAAACCCAAACAAATTTTCCCGGATTTTAGAAATTTCGTCCTCTGAAATCAAACAAACCCAAACAAATTTTTCCGGCAAGTCTTAGTGGTTTGATTCATCGAACCCAAAAAAAGTAAAAAAATTCGCTCGGATTTTAGAGATATAGTCCTCTGAACGCAAGCAAACCCAAACAAAGGAATTTTCCTAGAGAAGCCTAGTGATTTAATCTTCAAAACCAAAACAAACCCAAACAAACAAATTTGCCTAGAGAAGCCTAGTAATTTAATCTCCCAAACCCAAACAAACAAAATGTCCCTAGAGAAGCCTAGTAATAACCTAGCCTAGCCCAATGAATCTTCCAAGCCCAAACAAACCCAAATAAATTCGTTCAGAAATTCCTAGTGATCCATTCCTTTGAACCCAGACAAACCCAAACGAAACCAAAAGAATCAGCCCGGATTTAAGAGATTCAGTTCTCCAAACCCAAACAAACCCAAACAGACCCAAATGAACCCCAACAAAATTTCCTGAAAGACTCCTCATGAATAACAGTCCCGAACCCAAGCAAACCCAAACAAACCCAAACAATTAAATTCGCCAGAAGATTATTAATTAATGATTAATCACAGCTGCACGGCTTTCCCTATCCATTCGTCCTTTCGAGTCCTTTTCGTCCCTCAATTCTTTTCCCATTTTTCCATTCCCTCCCCTTAAATTCTTTTCGCTTTTTCCCATTCCCCCTTCAACTTCCACTTCCTCTGATCTTCCCTGGCTCTTTTCCATAGAGTCCTAGTGATTTAGTTCTCCACCGGATATATATAGGGGTTTTCAGCTCTAGGCGGTTTTTCTGGTCATACGTAGGATGAGGCGTAAAGCTACAGGAGGAGGGGGAGGGGGGGGGGAGGCTTGATACACCACGGGAAATTTACCAAAGCTGGATTATCCCCGATCGTTACGAGGCTCCACTCGACGGCAAAACAAAAAGTGGAGCTTGAACGGGAGTTTGGGTCGGGGGTCGTGATTTTTGGCAGGGAGGCCTCCAAAGGGCCTCCTACTTTCCTCAGTACCTCCTACATCCACCCCAATCGCTTCGTCTTTCGGCGTTCATGAAGGGTGACCCGGAGGAACGAAAATTGTGTCCAATGCCTCGTATCGGGTTGCTTGGAACACGCGAAAAGTAACATTCGCGAAAGTCAATTGCCACGAGATAAGGCACCAGACACAGCGTGGTACTTTCGTCCTGAGGACTTAGCCCAAAAACCGTGTAATCCTACGTTCCACTGTATCTTCGATGTTAAGTCGCGATTCCCCCTTCCCCACCCCCTTAACCTTACATTTTCGAGCACTCAGACGCGACCACCCCTTTTTACTCAGGTCGAACACCAACTTCCATAAATTCTCGAGACTTACGAGCATCCGAAAAGTTCTAGGCCTCACTCATGAATGAGGGTGGCACGATGAATTTCTAATCGCCACGATTTGATCGCCATTTTTGTCGTTAAATTTCTATACCATACGCTGCTTCGTGAGTTTCAATAAATTTTCAAAGTTCAAACGGTCGCCACGTCATTTGAGGTCGAAATGGTCATTGAGGTGTGGACCTGGACGGGTGTAAAAAAGAAACGATGAAATTGTAGTGAATTTCAGAAATCGTACTATTTTAAGAAACAACAATAAAAAACAAATAAAATTATTTTCGATTTTTAAAATTGAAGGATTTAGTAGTTCGAGGTTGGAGCCTCAAGAGGAGTACACTCAGGAACCAGTGACAATTGTTTCGATTTTTTTTTTCATTTTTAATATTCGTTTTTTAGTTATTCATTTTCGAAGTCTTTTTTTTTAAGAAATAAATTTTTTTAAACTTTTACTGAGGGTTTGAGGAGGTTTGAGGTTTAGAGTTGGATGCACCAAAGTCCATTAGTCCTGTACGTAGACATATATACGTAACTATTTAAATCTATACATAAACATGTGTGTTTCTGTACTCCTATTGGGAGTCGTGGGGCCGAGGGGAAGGGGGGGAGGTTGGTTGGTAGAGTAAATGCGTCGAATTTATGGAGTCGGCGAACTATTTAGATAGAGCCGATTCGCCGGGCGGTAACCGAGCTATCCTGCCCGGCAAGAGTGCGATCGATGCGATTCAGTTGACTTTTTTGGGTTGCTCGTCCGTAGTCGTGTACATATACAGGGTAACCGGTGATACGAGTTATTCCTTGAGAGTGAACATTCCAGAAGTCATTTGAATAAAACCAAGCCTCATCAGATTTAGTAGGTACTGAGTTACTCGATTAAGTTTCAATTACTGGCTTAATCGAACGAGGCTCAATAGCGGTCTTATTCAATCAAGCCTCAAGTAATGGATCAATCAAGCCTCAAGTAATGGATCAATCAAGCCTCAAGTAATAGATCGATCAAGCCTCAAGTACTGACTGAATCAAGCCTCACGTAATGGAT
>JAPYZJ010006347.1:0-10063 GCA_030522765.1 Ophioninae sp. B BG-2022a | reverse complement strand
CCAATTTCATGAAATTCTGAAAAGCCATTTAGGAAATCCATGGGAAACTATCACTCCAATCTGCGGACGAGGGGGAGAGGGTGTGCGGCTCCCTCTTAAGGTTCGCTTTAGCCGCCATCTTGAAAAATACGTTTTATTAAATATCTCGCGAACCGCGCATCGTACGACAAAAGTTGTAGAGATCATTATTGTAGATAATAATTTTTGCCATCTTTTTTATTTGAAACTTTTTTTTGTATAACGCATAAATTTTTAATTATAGCGTTCGAAACTTTTTTCAATATGGTTTATGCTAAATATTTATTTAATGGTCAATGATAAATTAAAAATGGTGGAAACTGAATTGTAGAACATGAAATTTCCTATACATTTCATTTGAAACTTTTCCCGTAGTATTTATAGTTTAGGAGCTGCAGCTGGGTAAAACTTGCACCTCGTACATTATCAGTGGCAATATTGCTCGTTGTATACGAAAAAAATTGCATAACGCATAAAATGGCATAAAGTGTTAAAAAAATATATCAACGCAGCTGTGTAGCGAATGAATTAAAATTATAAATAGTGTGGAGAACAACTAATAATTTATCGATCTTTATTGTTACTTAAAATCGTATAATCGTACAAGAATGTCCATGTGGCAAAAAACAATAGTACATAACGCTACGTCATAAGAATTGTTATTGTTATTATTAATATTATTATTATTAATTAACGTTATGCTTGTATAATGCTACTTTATATTGTACAGTATTATGTTATATTGTATATTGTAATGCGTTGTAATATTTATAATGATTTCTTTTTTAATAGAAGAATATGAATGTTGGTATTCAATTAGAATTTTTTATTTTTTTTAATTCAACGTGAATCTAAGTATTTCGGAAAATGGCTAAACCGTTTTAATTGTTGCGAATTTTGTAAAATATTGTGTATATTTGGCAGCACTTTATTTTCTCTTTCGAAAATTGTTGTCGACATCACTGAAATAAAAAGAATTTTACGAATGCTACTTCAAAAAAACGGACTCAGACATTTGTTATATAAAAAGTGGCGCATTATTTTACGGGGCGAGTCTTATTTTTTTCGATGTTGGCGGAAGACACTCATCGCCTTGTGAATCTGTCTCCTGCATTCGTAAAATTCTTTTTATTTCAGTTATTTCGACAACAATTTTCGAAAGAGAAAATAAAGTGCTAACGAATACACAGTAATTTTCAAAATTTGCAACAATTAAAACGGTTTAGCGATTTCCCAAAAACTCAGATTCACGTTGAATTAAAAAAAATAAAAAATTCAAATTGAATACCAACCTTCATATTCTTCTATTAAAAAAGAAATCATTATTAATATTACAACACATTACAATATACAATATAAAATAATACTGAACAATATAAAATAGCAAGCAAAATGTACAAGCATACCGTTGATTAATAATAATAATATTAATAATAACAATAACAATTCTTACGACGTAGCGTTATGTACTATTGTTTTTTGCCACGTGGACATTCTTGTATGATTATACTGTTTTAAGTAACAATAAAGATCGATAAATTATTAGTTGTTCTCCACACTATTTATAATTTTAATTCATTCGCTACACAGCTGAATTGACATTTTTTTTAACACTTTATGCCATTTTATGCGTTATGAAATTTTTTTCGTATACAACGAGCAGTATTGCCACTGATAATGTACGAGGTGCAAGTTTTGCCAAGCTGCAGCTCCTAAACTATAAATACTACGGGAAATGTTTCAAATGAAATTTATCGGAAATTTCATGCTCTACAATTCAATTACCACCATTTTTAATTTATCAATGACCATTAACTAAATATTTAACAAAAACCATATTGAAAAAAGTTTGGAGCGCTATAATTGAAAATCTATGCGTTATATAAAAAAAAAATTTTAATAAAAAAGATAGAAAATATTATTATCTACAATAATGACCTCTACAATTTTTGTCGTACGATGCGCGGTTCGCGAGATATTTAACAAAACGTGTATTTCAAGATGGCGGCTGAATCGAACCTTAAGCGATGACGCCAACTTGGATTTACATTCAGGCGACACCCCTGAACATATTCCAGAAAAAAAAACCTGTTCCAGATCATTTTTACCCCAAAAGTACCTGGCGATTGGCCTACTCAAGTTGCGAGCGTAGGTCTATGCAAGAGGGCGCGAGAAAGAATTACTGAGCCTTGCCCACAGGCGTGAGTGAGACACCAGAAGAGGGGGAAACAGCCGGCGCGCTGCATGTGTGCAGCACACGGATACAACGCCGCGCACCCTGCAGCCGAAAACGAGAACTACATGTCTGCGCCAAACGTTAACACGGGCGCCGTTGTTCCATGTAAATCTATGTTCTCTGATATAATTTACATAAATAACGCTCTATTTACCCGAAATAAAGACTTCCGTGAGAGGTGATTGTTCTCCACGAAAAAAAGCATCTTTTTCCATTATCAGTGATTCCCTCAAAGTACGCGATACTCGAAACCCCGTGACTCATGTTACAATTCCGATTACTCGCCGATTATCCGAGTAAGCTCGCGTAACCTAACCAAAGCTTATTGAGGGGAATAAACACGGAGATGGGTGAGCAGCAAGTAACCAGCTTGATCAAGTGGTTGGACACTTTCGAGCTGGAGGCGCACCACGCGACTATCGAAGACATAAGCGACGGGGCGGCCATCGCCGAGACGTTGGCTCAGATAGCACCTGAATGGTTCACAGCGGCGTGGCGGTCCAAGATAAAGCTTGACGTCGGTGCCAATTGGCGTCTCAAAATGAGCAATTTGAAAAAAATCATCGAAGCCGTCCTAGAGTATTACGTCGAGTGTCTGAACCAACCGCTCTCCGGCTACGCCAAACCAGACGCCGCCAAGATAGGTGAAAACTGTGACGCGGATGAGTTGCGCCGCTTGCTACAGTTGGTGCTAGGATGTGCTATCAACTGCGACAGGAAGCAGCACTATATAACTCTGATAATGAGCATGGAGGAATCGGTCCAACAGGCGATAATGCAGAGTATCCAAGAACTGGAGGACAGCATGCCAGGTCCAAAGATGAGTCTTGGCGGAAGTTTGAATCTGGAGGCGGCCGACGCCACGGACGGGATCCAGCAGAGACTCCTGGCCGAGCTGCAGAGTGCGGTGGATCTGAAGGATCAGCTGGGCCAGAGGTGCCACGAGTTGGACCAGCAATTGTCTCTTTTGCAAGAGGAAAAAGCAGCCTTGGCCGCCGAGAATAGAAAACTGCAGCAGCGTTTGGACGAGCTGGATTGCAACGAAGAAAGCGGCTCCAGTATCGTGTATTCCGCCCTCAGGAAGCAAGTGGAGGATCTCAAGGACGAAATCTTCAAAATCGAAACTTCACGCGACGATTACAGGCTTAAGGTAGAACTGATGGAGAAGGAGATTTTGGAGCTTCAGTCCAAGCACGAAGAGTCGCAGAGAGCGGCGGCCGAAGCTAACAATCTTAAGGACGAGATGGATGCGCTGCGCGAAACCGCGGACAGGGCTGCCAAGTACGAAGCCACCATAGAGTCGTACAAAAAAAAGATGGAGGACTTGAGCGACCTCAGACGACAAGTGAAGATACTGGAGGACAAGAACATGGAGTATATGGAGTCGCGGATAACTCTGGAGGAGGAATCCAAGAGAGCCGCTCTGGTGAGAAATCATTTGGAAGCTTGCAAGCAACAATTGGCCGAATGTCATCGCAGACTCGACGATTCCACCAACAAATGTGACAAGCTGGAATCGAAAATGAAGAAAACGGAAGCCAGACTCGGCTCGCTGCAGCGCGAGAGAGACAGACTCGTGATGGAGAGAGACGCGCTGCGCGAAACCAACGAGGAATTTAGATGCATGCAGGGAAGAAATATGGAAAAGGGTATACCCGGTGGCTCCGATGATCCCAGCACCGTTGATTTCATTCCGCACGAATTGAAGGAAAAAATGTTGCTTCTGCAGCACGAGATTAAAATGCTGAAACTTAATCAGGCGGAGGAGAAATTGCCAGCCGCTCTGCTCGACGATTCGGAGGAATCGAGCAGTACTCGGGAAGAACGGAATTCGTCCAGCCCGGATCATCCGGTTGAAATTGATGACCAGTCGGAGGAAGCTGTTGAGAAAAACTCGGTTGATAAACACTCGGATTGGTCCGTGTGTCTCGAAAATAAGATCGCTAATCTTCAAGACGAATTGAAGAAATCTAGTGTGGAGCGTAAACAGCTTGTTGCACAGATCGAAGAACGTGAGAACGCCCTGCAAACCCACAAACAAAAAGTCTTCGCTTTGCAGGAGAGTCTCAATCGCAAGGAACTCGAGTGCAACGCGCTTGACGAGCGTTACAGAAAATACATCGAGAAAGCAAAAAGCGTCATCAGAAGTTTGGATCCTAAGCAGACGAGTTCGTCGACCTCGGAAGTCGTGCAGTTGCGCAGCGAATTGATGAAAAAGAGAAAAATCATTGAAGAAATGGAACGTTCGCTCAAAGAGGCCAAACTCTTGCGCGAAATGGAAGAGAAAATGATGACAACGGCTTTCTATCATTTGGGATTCACCTGCCAGAGAGAAGCCGTCGACCGACATCTTTCCGCACTCAGCTCCGGACAGGGACATTCCTTTTTAGCCAGACAACGACAACCTGCAGCTAGAAGAGTTATCAATCCGTCCTACAACCTCGAATACGTGCAATGACGATGCTAAAATTACCAACAACTGTTGTTCGATGGAAGGACGACTCATGAGTTTGACGAGAGCCGAGTGGTTCCCTGATACATCTTAAACACTCACCGAAACGATATTTTCATATGACACACCCAATATAAATGGTCCTACAGTTTAGATCGTTGCGAAGCAACCATTTTTTTATATTGCTCTCCCATTTTTAGTCTGCTACAAAATATTGTCCTTCGAAATTAAATTCTCGATTGCTGAATGACTGCTTTGAAAAGTTATTGACGAATTTTCATAATGAATATTTGCGAACAATAATTTCCGCGGCGTTCCGACGTTGCACAATTCAATCCCATATACCTAAGCAGACCAGTTCCTTAGGAATCTTAGATATGAATAAAATCAACATTTTTCAATAACGTTGCCCATAGAAATTAATGATCACATTGGAAAGAATGCGAGCCCTAGAGTTAATAATCGCGTTGCAAAGAATCAGAGCTTTTTACACTTGCCTAGGGTCGAAATTACGATTTTAGTTTAATAAGCACTTTGCATCAGTGAAGCTCCGTCTTCGCTCGCGCAATATCCTAGTTAACGTCAGAAAACCGTTTATTTCTAACTGTTTTGCTGAATACAAGTCGATATAAAATAAACCGAAACATCCAAGCTAATATATATATTGATATATTTATCAACAAAAGTTTATTGTAAATACGTTATAATCGATCGAGGTAAATTTGGCTATGAAAGTATATTGCGTAGTTGTACACCGAATACGAATGTGCCTGGAATAAGAATACAGGCCATAGATTCTTTAGTAGTAGCAAAATTTAATGTAGCGATTGTTCCGAGATGTATTTTATAGCGAACAAAAATAAATACGAGATGTGTAAGAGTGCAATTGATTTAATGAGAAAAAAATCTCTAATATGTGCAATCGAAATATCGATTACTTTCAGGCCTTTCATAAAAAGCCATTTTCTCAACTTTTATAGTTACGTCTACGGTATAAGTGAACTGAAAGTAAATCATGGATCGATATTCTTTTTCATTTCTCGTAATCTTTAATAACAGATGTCACGAATTACAAATACACATATATTTTTCCGGAACAATAAAAACATTGTCTAAAAGATAAATTTGCAAATAATTCGTACGCGCTTAGATAGCTGACCTACAAAATCCGTTGTGCCATGATTTTTTTTATTGGCGTTTCCTACTTCGAGATAAATATGAACTGCGCGACTGTCGCAATTCGTTCGGAAGATAATTGTGGAAGAATAGAAAAGGATCGCGTTCAGCTCTCAAAGCATGTTGAGAAGAATCGACATTTTTATCAACGATCAATGAAAAATTCTGTTTTTTTTTTTTAATTTTCGGTGTAAATACGATCGATAATAGTCAAACTTCAAAAATTTCACTAGATATAACGACTTTTTCGGTAAAAATCCAATCCACAAAACTCAGCAATGTTTGTTTATAAACAACCCTGGAGCCAGATAATAATTCGTACTGGCGTACTGGTACTATTTGATAGTAAAATTATCGTTCAGTTTCCGATTTTTCAAAACAATAGAATGTTTCGAGAGTTAAATTTTTTTTTTTCTGTAAAACGATTTACGGATACTCAAAGATGAACTTCTATGACACGTATCTACGAATACGAAAGAATCGGAATACCTCAGCGTTCATCAGCTACTCATGAATCGTCCTCAAGAAAAGCACATTAAAGCGTTTGCCTCGTTTCTCTAATTCATCATTCTTAACCTAATTTTGTCATAAATTTATTCATTTTACTTTAAAATGTTCGTAAAACACGAGAATTTTTGTCTTTTTTATAACGTTAATTTTGTTCACACGAACGAAAAAAATGTGTGTCCACATGAAAAACACTTCAATGTACATAGCTCGATGGATCGAACAAAATAACTATCTTTGAATTTACATTTTTTTTTGTTTCCCGAATACGTCATCATACAACACGACATATATCTTACGAGTGTACCTGTGCGGAACATATACAACTCAGCATGTCTTTCCTCTCTCTCTGTAATTTACTAGCGTATGAAGCTGCACGATTGTTGCACGAGAAGCATTCAGCGTGATTTTCTTTAGCGATCGCTTGCAAACTCGTGCAATTTCTTTGGTAGGAAAATATTGCCCCTAGCAAATCCCATATGGTGAATTCTGGCCACAAAGCATCAGCGAAGTACACGCAAGAGTAACTTATCTGAAATTTAAGTGAACATCCCAGGCAATTTATCAAATCTCTTAACGAACGTGATCTGAAAAAATCGGTCAGCGTTGAATACTCACTTGCCAAAGCAGAAAATCGCTAAATCTGACTTCGCCGGAGCTACGAATTATGAGGTCTGGATACGGTGAGTCGTGGGTGTAGAGGCATTTTGAAATCAAATTTTCATCAATGTCGTCCAGCGTAACGTCATTATCCCTCACACCCCTGACAATCGCCTTTATCGCCTCGGTGACCTCGTCTCTCGCTGCAGGCATTCGACAAATATGAATCGAGTGACAAAAACAATGATGATAATTGAGTGGAAAGGAAATGTAATACTTGGTTGGTAACGTTACAAATTAATGAAATTATTCCTTACAAGTGTAGGCAAATGCTATGTTGAGCAGTGCTTTGTTGTTGTCCTTTGTTATGATCATTGCTTCAGCCATGAGCTTTTTGATCGCTTCGGGAATCAGCGATAAGTTTCCTATTACCCGTATCCGAACACCTTGCTTCATGAGCTTATCTCTGAAACGGCCATGAAAAGATCGTACGCAATATCGTAAGCAGTATCGGGAAAGAAGCACGATCTTTAGAAGCAAAAACTTTCGACGCATTTTACTCCGAATAATGTTTTTCAAATCGGTGTAGATCTTTGTTCCAATCTTTGTCAACGTCCTATTTTAGGCACAGCAATTTACTTAACTCTGTAAACACTAGTTACCTCTCGTCCAGAAGCCTCTGGAACTTTTCTTGTGCCAGTTCCATCAGGCCGTCCACTTCTTCTTTGGTACGTTTGAAATTTTCTATGCTGAACGCGTACACGGTCACTTCTCTTATACCAAGATCCAAACACCATTGCAACGTTTCTGCAAGTTTGTCGAACCTGCGAACAATAAAAGTATCATCGATTTGTTTACCATTTGCAATCTATGCAACTCGCCTCGTTATTCGTTTACAATTATAATATGGGAGAAACAAATGTACCCTTTGCTATGACCTTGCAGTCCTTGAACGCGTAACTTGTTCGCGTATCGTCGATTTCCATCCATTATGAACGCTACATGTTTTGGTACTTCGCCACTCTTTATTACTTTCACAGCCAATTGTTGAAGAATGCTCAGCGTGTTTTCCCTTATCCAAGACATGATTTATTTCCTGTCTGGAAGAATGGAAAGTATGTATACCTCAATCGAGCAACAATTATTACTATCAAACTATTCCATATTTATCAAAAAATTGGAAAGCTACAAGTGTAGAAAAAAGAAAGGCTGAAACGGACGATGCAAAGTTTGATAAAAAATAGCGTTGTGGAAAGTTTGATGAAAAAAGTTTTGTATAAACTTCAATGAAATAGATTTTGTAACATTTGAATATAAAAGTTGTGTATAAACTTCGATAAAGAAAAACCTTTCGGAAAAATGATATTTTTTTATAATTTATTAAGATTTAAGTAAAAAAACGTGAAGCGCAATAATTCTAATGTAATTGAGTGATGCCTCCGGTTTAAAGTAAATATTCGTTAATTAAACAGTTATTAATATCATTCAAAAAGAAAAAACCTAATAGTGGCTACGTGCAATAGGAATCGCAAATCAGCACACCCGCTTGTATTAAACGAAAAACAGAACGCGATAAATTCGAGAATCCTTCAAAGGTTCGACGTATATATTTACGAAAGCAACGATCTTAAAGTTGCATCGGCATATCTCGTATGGTATACACGGTTCGTGTGTAGACGTGCGACGGACATAAGGATGGAGACAGGAGTACGTCCATTAGAATTTTTCATCGTACTGTATTGTTTACATAACCGGTATGCTACGAAAAAAGAAAACAAAATGTGTCGGACTCAGCTACCTGTGTGGTTTTGTGTCTCGTGGTGGAGCATCAACTAAAGGAAAGGCGGTTTACGATAATTGATTACGCTGATTGTTGATATTATAACATTTCGTCTGCTCCACTCGACAAATACAACCTCGTACCAACGAATTCAGACGTACCTAGAAGAACAGGTCTTATGCGAGGCCTGAAAACAAGTATTCTGCGACCCGAACTGCCGCGTGGCGCGGTGACGAGCGTACAGCTGTCTGAGGCGGCGTCGGGGAAGGGGCAGAATGAGATACTTACCCATTGCGGAGCGAAAACACGCTTGAGCTAACAGCCTGGGATCGAAAACAACGTGGTTGATTCTTTTTTTTTTAGAAAATTAATATATTTCAGTAGCTTAAAATGTAAAGGTGTAACCGTGAAGTTTATGAATACACTTATTACAAAAAAACCAATTTCGAAACGACAGTTCACTTTTTTTTTGTAGCACGAGGGACATGAGCAGGATGGGACTTCTATTTAGCGCTTACTATTTAAGAATGTTTTCAATTAATGAATAATTTCTTAACACACAGCACTATATAATTTTGCAAAAAAATATTGGCTACGAAATATAAGTGGAGCCGTTCGCATTTGCAGTTATCGTGGATTATTGGTTTTTCCTGCAATAACCAACATTCGTGGAATTAATAATTATTCACGTGAATATTTTGATTAAATAATACGATAAAAGAATTTGGGCGTAATATTATTTTTAGAATCTTCAAGCGATTCTGGCATTGTTATCCGAGAATTCACCGTACATCATACAGTGTTTCATTATTTTATGTCATCCTGTTATGGAAAACGATGAAATGAAAAATTAGGATTGTTCCGCTTCGAGTTACGGCATCACTCGTAGACATAAAGCGTTAGTTAGCATTTTCAAAACTTTTTTAAAAGCCAAAAAGTTAAAGGGCCCGCCAGCCGTCACAAGAAACTCGAACTCATTGTCAGCGAATACTCGTCGCAAGAGCGAGTAGAGGGGTCTTATGGAGCTGTGCGGTAGTGGAACAAAGAGAGCGCGCCAGCGAAACGATAAGATGTAAGAGAAAGCGAGCGTGTCCCCAGCGAGAACGACCGCACGTGTTCCCAGCGTATAATACCTATAAGCGGAAGCAAGTTGCTCATACCAACGAATTCAGACGTACATAGAAGGGCAGTTCTTACCACCGTAAACTTAGCCGGACAACTTAAACGTTTCGATAAGCATATATGTTTAATCGTTTGGTGGTCGTTTGGTGGTGATTGGTAGCCTAATAAAAAC
>JAPYZJ010006346.1:0-11082 GCA_030522765.1 Ophioninae sp. B BG-2022a | reverse complement strand
AAGATTTTGACAGGAGATGTGTCTTAGCGCAACTCGGATGGTACACTTCTCCACAGCCGATACAATCGGACGAAATACCAGCTATCGGTCTCGAGCATCTAGCACACACACGTTCCCGACTCATCGTAAATGAAAATTTAAATCACTAAGGCAAGAAAAGCGCGAGAGTCTGAAACGGTCGATGTTAGAAAAAACGTGTTTACAAGCACGCGCTGGGCGGCAGTACAGACCAGTATAGATGTCGAAGAACCAAGTCGAGCGAGCCTTATCACAACACCGATTCAGTAAAGGACACGGACACCGATGCTTATACACAGAGACGTCCAATCTTTACAGTATACCGTGGACGAAGGCTTCCGAAAATCAACGAAAATTCCCGAGCCGTGGAAACGAAAATTAAGCCATGATAGATGGATGACTCAACCAAAGTATGAAGATGAAGAATCAATGCAGATAATCTCACTTTCCACGAGTATGCAGTCGTTGAGGTTCCAATTTTTCTGCTATACAGATGGAAAGCTGAAAAATGGCATGCTTTGATTCTGAAATTAAAAACGCCCGCAGGCACAGCAAGCAGAATCAAAATCGAAAACAGAGGAGCGACAGAAAGAGCGTGTAGCAAGACTCACCGCTCGAGCGTAACTGAGCGTAACTGAGCGTAACTGAGAGCGTAATTGAGATGAGAGACCAGTCTTCGCGTCGATGAGATGCCGTCGGAGGGGTGGTGTTGCCCTCGAAGGCGTTCGAATTGACACACTTACGAGCTTTTAAAACCGTATCTGTGGTGAAAAAAACAAATGTCGACATCGCGACTGCGACTGGACGAACGCGCCCGGCCTGGAGTCTTATTCTCTTTGTCGCTCTCTTGAACACGTCCATTTCGGACCTCTTGGGTGAAAATCGTCAGTTGCTTCGCGATCTCCCTCACGCATTCGCGAATATCGGTGGAATCGTGTTTCCTGTTGGGGAACTGGGACGTAACTCCGTCGCCATTACGTGGGAATGAGGGTTAGCCTCGAGCTTGTGGGCATACGTTTGATCCACAAGGAATGGAGTAGATCCTCCGGCACCCTGTCTGCGGCGAGGGTACGCATTTCTCTGAGAAGTTGTGTGGGTTTTCGATCGCCAAGTTGTATTTCTGTTAAAAGTTTATACAATTGTTTTTCTTCGGAATTCGTGAAACGCTCGGTTAATTGTCTTTTTAATGTTTCAAATTTGTCGTTTGATGGAGGAGAACGAATAACATCAGAAACGTGTTGTAAGATGCCTGAGTCCAATGCACCAATAACCGTGAAATATTTTGAATTATATGATGTAATTCTATGCGAGAAAAATTGGGCCTCTACCCCTGCGAACCACTACGGCTGGATCGCTTTGCTAAAATGGCGGTAACTTGATGCTCCGCAATTCCGAAATGTGAGCGATGGCCGGGAGATTCGAATTGATGGAAATGTCGTTGCCGTCTGCGGTGGCGATCGATGTATTGTTCGATTCGGATGACTCTCTTCGCGTTCCCGAACTGCCCGCGCTCGCTGTGGTATTTTCCACTCTTGTTTGCAAATGCATTAACATTTCGCAAAATGGTAAAAATATACACGTTAACGTCTCTAAAAATTGTTCGTGCGTGCTCACTTGTGATTTTAACGTCGGATTGTTCAATAAGGACGTCGACGTTCACCGACATCGCGCACTGTGAAAATCGGAGCACGAGGTGAACCGGCGTTACGGAGCACGTAGTGTGCTAGCGTCATGGAGCACGTGTTGCTTATATATTTTTTAAACAACTCGGTGTCACCAATTACTGCGGGGGTTAAGTCAGCCGCAGTATATTTTACGTCGGTAAAGAAGGAGCCGTACACTGATTACGGTCAACAAAAATATAAAATACGTTAATTCTGTCTAATGCGTGAGTAAAAATCCGCTCATGGCGGTCAGTCTTATTTAAACACGACAGGTGTTCGTTCAAAGGACACAGGTAGAGTGTGGCTCCGTTTCCTCGGAAGGTGAGACGAAACGCGAGAGTAAAGGCGCCTACACATGGGGGAAACAGAAGTGCCTTTCGATTGGACGAAATAGAGGTTGGGTAAGATGGTGATGTGACAGGCACGCCACATTCGGCCTCGCAGCCTCGATTTTTCGGGCAACGAGTCGACGCGCAACAACTGCCGATCGCTGACCTTGGCGCCCGTATGTGTATATATACGTGTGAATTCGTTCCGACCGCAGCACGGAAAAAGGACGCGCGTGGCTCGGTCGCAACGAAAACAGTCACGTATATGTATGTGTACCAACCGACACTCACATACATATACGTAGCATATACTACGTAGTAGTATTGCTATACCGAGCGTCATACGCTTCGGCGAATGGAATCACTCGGCAGGATAGCAGTAAAACATTGTATAAATACTGTTTCAACGTATTCGCTCGCATCGCTTTGATTTCTCGACGACGATCATCGTTCGACGTGGTTACATATAAGTGGAGGGCTTTTACTTCACCACGTTTATTCATATTTTAAGAAATAAGCGTTACCGCAATTATGATTGCAGCTAAATTTTCTCACCCATGAGATCGTCGGAGAATCACTCTGCGATTAAATCGTACAATTCGGCGATAACTACAAAAAAAGTTTGCCAATTTGTTATCTCTGCCGGGATTCATCTCCGACAGGTTTCTCCAAGGATCGATTTTTTTTAGTAAATTAGATTCCAAGGGTCTCGCTCGAT
Source organism: Ophioninae sp. B BG-2022a (assembly GCA_030522765.1). Taxonomy (NCBI): domain Eukaryota; kingdom Metazoa; phylum Arthropoda; class Insecta; order Hymenoptera; family Ichneumonidae; species Ophioninae sp. B BG-2022a. The sequence goes on along the minus strand of JAPYZJ010006346.1, from coordinate 8,353 downwards.
AGAACAGTGGTCATTATTTATAAAGCACTACATCAACTGAAGCACGACAGATCGTCGAGAAAACACGACAGTCTGTTGTATTTTCTATGGACGCATCCTTATAAGATGAAAAGACGGTAAAGTGTGCATCGTGTGGAATACAATTAAAATTATTGTTACTGTTCTTGCAAATTTCTTGACTGAATTCAGGTACAAATATCATGCCTCAATTCCAATATACTTGATAAGATTGACCAAAAAAAAACGTCGCGCTCTAATGATGCCAACTTCACAACGGCACGAGCAAGCTTTATGTAAATATGATATATTTTTGGTGGCAACGATTTTAGCTGAATTCCCAAGCAATCAAAATCGACGGACAATGTCTATACAGAACAGTATTACAAATTCGTAGTTATTATTGAACGTTAAGCTGGGTATGTTTTTTTTTACTGCCGGCATTTGTCTTCGGCAGGTTTCTCCAAGAATATATATTTATACGATACTATGTGTGCAGGAGTCTCGCTCTACAGAATAGCGTGATTATGTATAACACATTACATCGACTATAGCGAACACGACAGATCGTCAACTACTGTGTTTGATGCAACCTCACACTGTGAAGGTGCGGAAACACCTCAACAGTGTGAGGATGACGTCCTTCTGATCGGGATACACCGAAAATGATTTCTTTCATATGACATAAATAAAATGATTTAAATAAATGATTTAATAAATGAATGACATAAATAAAATGATTTTTATTTATGTGATGAAGTGAAAATAAAATCATTCTGTTCTACCGAAGCCAACTTTCTACTGCAAACAAGTGGTAAAATTTTGTAGTTACTACTGAACCGAAATATTGTACAGTATAATCTCACTAATCCGGCACTTAGTTACATTGGCACCTCAAATAATCCGGCAGCCTTCGCCCACGTCTCCCTCACCACTCTATACCTGTGCGCTTCGGTCGCTGAGTCGTCAACTAGCAGTCTTACCAGTTCTTACACGCTTTTATTTAACTCGCACTGTTTGTTGTATGCTTCAAAATTATTAATCGATTTTTCGACCACTTCTGATCATCAGATCGAGCTGAAATTTCTCATACAGTCTTGTTATCGGTGACAATGCATGACTAGCTAAGAAACGTCATTACAAATCCAATATGGCGACTTCCCCAAGATGGCGGACTGGCTGTTCGAAATCTACCCCCATGATATGGATATCAAATGAAATGGTTTGCTGCCAGGAATACGGAAAAAAAAGTCAAGTGACTCAAATCCAATATGGAGTACGTCCAAGTCCAAGTACGGACATGTTATTTGAAATGCCCCCCCCCCCCCATAATATGGGTATCAAATGAAAGAGTTTGCTGAATGGGATGCAAAAAAAATTTCCACGTGACGTAAATAAAACAAAGCGACCGTCCCAAGGTGGCGGTCCGGCTATTTGAAATGCAGCCCTATGATTTAGATATAAAATGAAAGGGCTTGCTGAAAATAATGCGAAATAACATTTTCTTACCAAATTCTTACGATGTCATGGGTATCAATCAATAAACTTGTAGTAAATAAAGTTTGAAGAAGAAGAAGACTAAAAAGTATAGAATAAAAATATTTGTACAAAAGTTTTTTAAAGACCATGCTTTTATTTATGCGTAGAATGTGCACCAAAAAGTAGAAAATAATTCTTTTCTATACACCAAAATGTGATCATAAATTTTTATGACTAAAAATAAAAGCTTGGAGCTCTAACTATAATTCATTTATCTATCATATATACAGGGCCCAACGCTTTTATTTTTCGTTATACAAATTTTGGATCACATTTAGGTGTAAAGAAAAAAATTGTTTTCTACTTTTTGGTGCACTTTCTACGCATAAATAGAAGCGTGCTTATGTTCCGATTACTGGATTATAGTGAAAAAAAAAATATTTTTAAAAAGTTTTAACAAACTTTTTGAAAATATTTTTTTTCACAATAATCCAGTAATCGGAACATTCCAATAATCCGGCACCGTCCGGTTTTTAATAGTGCCGGATTAGTGAGATTATACTGTATTAGTTTCCTCTACCAGGAGTAATCTCCGGTAGGCTTATCAAAGATTATATTGTCTAACAATGATGATCGCAGATGTGTCGCTTTAAGGATGAGCGGTGAAGTCTCGCTCTAAGAAAGGGCGGTGAAGTTTTGCGATCGTGGAACATTGAAACAAATGGGGAAGATCCGGCTTCTTTTCTCGACGTTGGCCGTAGGGAGAAAGGTTTCGTGAATTGATGCGATATTGAAGTATGATTGGAAATAATTGTGCAAACTGGACTCGCGATTTATTAGTAATGAGTAATCAGATAATCGCAATACATTAATAATAATACATAGGCAAAACAGTAGTAGGGATAAGAAAAAGAAAAGGACGATACGATCGTTTAGATTTATCGGGAGTAACGACGAAGTGGCCAGGTAATCCGACCGCGGTATGGGGAGGAAAAACGAAGTGGTCAGATAACCCGTTGGGTAGGTATGGAATAACGATGTAGCGATGATGTAACCCCATCGCGGTATGGGGCGGAAAAACCAGTTGACCAGATAACTCGATCGCGGAATGAGGGCGGAAAACGTTTTTGACCAGATAACCCGATCACCGCTGCATTAATATTTGAAACTGTTACCTGGTTGGGTGGTGACGAAGTGCACTCCCCTAATTCAAACGTCAATCGCAACCTGTTGGTTTCTTTCCGCTGCGTTCTATCCTTTTCGGTGAGTCCTAATCTTTCCGGTGAGTCCTGTCCTTTCCGGTTAGTTCCGAAAGTCTGTTCACCCTATTTCCTCCAATTCCCTCGCTGGATCACCGCTGCTTTGGATACCCGAAGTCGTTTGTACTACATTGAATCGGTATTCAAAAAAGTTTCACTTAAAAATATTTATTTTTATGTAAAACTTGTATTGCTTCCGATATTCATTTTTTTTCCAATTCATATTAATTTTACACTCACCTCGACGCGGGAAGTGACTTCTTATACTAACCTACGGCTTCTGGTCTTCCGCTTCTCTCTCGACGCTTGCGGCCTCGGTCTCCAAGATGAGTCGACCATCGGCTGCTATCAGAATATCATTTCGCTGCACATTTCGTCTTCTCGTTTCGACTATCTTGTCTCAGCTGCGGACAGCTTACTCTTTTCAGTTTTCTCCATTCTTTTTAATTTTCTCATAATTATCTATCAAATATTATAGGAATCATGCTTAATTTATACATCATGCTGAATTTAATCTCTGCCGGAATTTGTTGTTAGCAGGTTTTTTTTTCTCTACCGGAATTTATCGTCGGTAGGCGTTCTTTTCCCCGCTGGAATTAATCTACAGCAGGTTATATTGTCTCTACCGGAATTTGGCGTCGATAGGTTTTACTTTCTCTTTCAATTAATTTTTTTTTATTGTCTTCAATATTTGACACTTCACGTTTTTCTCAGGGGAACGCATGGGGAAATCATCGATATCCAAAGTTCTGTCCCATGCTCCGCCGGTATTTCGGTCCATGAACCGCACAATTGCGGATCGTGAGGTTTAGATGCCTGCACTTGTGACACGACATTTTTCGGCGAGGCTGATCGCCCATTTGGCGGGTGTGACCTCGGTCTCCACAATTGAAACAGCCTCCCGACCGAGGCCATGCATCCCCGACTTCAGGAGTCGTTTGAGGAGACCGATCACCATCCGCTCTTGCCAACTCTCCAGCGTGAGCCTCCTCTACCGCAGTAGTAGTGTTTTCCCAATTTTCGGCGGTCTGCGTAGCCGCCTCTTTCGACGTTTTTTCCGTCGTCTGAGTTGACGATTCCCGAGAATGCGGGTTGACCTGCACCGACCTTTCCACACTTTGGGAAGGTGTTTGTGTCGATGTATCCGTTGCTTCCGGTATTTTGCGAACTATACCCCAAGACGTGCTCGTTGCACGGCCAAGCCCCTCGAAAATTGGGCAATACCCGGTTCGTTCATGCGTCACGCCAAGGTTACTTTTTTCACGGCAGCAAGAAACCCTGGATTCTCTTGCTCCATTATGGAGAATACTCGGCCGTATGGCCGAAGTGGATCCCATATCGTATTTTTATCGAATTCTATTGGATTCACGGGCTCATCATCCGCTTCTTCCTCAGTAGATGAGGAATCTGCGGAAGTTCTATCGGGGTCCGATAGACTTACCGCCACTTGCTGGCAAGGTACCCCCCGCAAGGGGTCATCATTTTCTTCGACCGATTCCAAATCTATATCGGATATCGTTTGGTCTATAGCGGGCGATGTCGGGCTTATATCCGCAGAAAAAAAGTTAAAACTATCATGCGTTACCCATCTTTCTTGCGGATCATCCTCCATCAGACGGGTTATGGGGACATAACACGGTCGTATTGCATCACCGATATTTGATCGTCCATCATCTGTAGAGACGGAACCATTCGTCGAATCCTCGTCGTCTATAACAATTACTGACGGTGATCGTTGTTCGCACTCGTTGGCGATGGTAGCCGACACTGGAGAGAGGTTGCGAGACATGATTCGAGTGCGGGGAAGACATGTGAGGAGAAACAAACTGGAGATGAATGTATAAAAGACGACGAAGTAAAACAAAAGGCGGATTGGTTATGTAATAGAGGGATATCTGTGTTAACACCCTGAGGGTATACCACGAAATAGAGACATACTATACTATAAATTCGACTTCCGGTTGGAACATCGTGGCAAACAGAGGTGCGGATGATGGGTGTGACCATTTAACGAATAAAAGTAATAGTATAAAAGCAGGGAAACAACTGAAAAATGGTCGAGGAGGTAGCGGTGGGAAAGCGGAGGTAGTGAAAGTGTGGTCGAGCTGGAAGAGGGTGAAAAAAGTGCAGTTCTTGAAAGAGAAACTTCTGGTATAAAACAATGAGGTTAGAAATGGAGGGGAAAGTGACACGACAAGAAGTACCAATAGAACGATTACAACAAGAAAAAGAGCATATGGCACCTTTACCTCGCAGATTTAAAAATATGAACGCGATAATAAAAGACCTGCTCGGTGAGGCGGGAGTATGAGAATGGCTACATACAGGGACAGAGCGATTTCGGAAGCGGAAAGATACGGATACGAAAAAACCATAAGGAAAATGGGGGACGAATTAAAAGCGCTAAATTCAAACAGGAACATGAGTGACGCATACGTCCCGGATGCAGAGAAAAAGGACGACGATAACAACAATAACAACGGAATGGCCAGCGCTTACATGGAAAGAGAGACGGAAGATCACAACAATCGTGAACTAAGCAATGGGGGTGAATTCGAGGAAGTGATATCCCGGAGACGTAAGAAAGGGAGGAGACCGGGCGGAGAAGGAAGACCAGTAGGTGGTGAGAAACACTACCAGGAGGAGTACGAGAGGAATGAAGGCAGACGACCTGATGCGGTGTCAGCAGGTAAATGGGTATTTGAGAAGACCGAAAGAGCAAAAAGAAAAAGGAATATCAAGGTGAGAGGGGCGGGAAACGGGGGAAGTGAGATAAGGAAAGCTTAGGGAATCACGGGTATGCTAAAGGACTGACTAGGAATAGATCCACAAAGTATAAAGGTCCAAAGTGCAAGCAAGTGGTGGACACATAGTGGGAATTAGAAAGAATTTAATGAATCCTGATAGATAGGAAACCAATGTATAAAAAAATGTGGCTAATTGGGACACCCTGTATATTGTAAATGTTTTTCTATTAGATAGTTAAAATGCGGAAAATTATTTAGATGAAAATTGAAAATCTATACAAGGTGTTATTAGAAAGAAGTAATAATATAAAAGCGAGCTATACTGTATGGTTATAAGAAAATTGGACTGTAATAGAGAGAGGACATATGTACTGTGATCGTATTTTTTTCTGAAATGTACAAGAACGGGGGAGGGGAATCGGAAAGGGAAGCACGACGGCCACAAAATCCCGTCCTTCTCCGTCCCGACGATTTCATAAGGGGGCCAGCCGAAAATCGGCTTGTCGGGGTGAAGGGGAAGTGAGAACGGGTCCCGCCCGGCGTCACCACAGCCTGGGGAAGATGGTAGAGCGGTGGTTCGGAGGGGAACGTTACACACGAGCACCACACAAAAATGAAGCGATAGTCGTCTCGAACGGGAGCCTCAAGTGGCCAAGTATATTCACACAAACATTCACGGTAAAGAAAAACACAGGGTCAAAGTCTACAATTCACACGATCGGCGGAAATCCGCACGCGACAATTTTCGCTATACCGGTTCGCGACACTCACCCCTCACACACGCACACCCGTGACCGAGACCTACACATGCGTACACTCTAACTCGAGCTCGCACGCCGCCTTTCTCTCTCTCTCTCTCTCTCTCTCGCCTAACGACCACTTCCGGACACCGAAAACTCGGCCCCCGCTACGCGCTTACCGAGCCAAGCTTTAATTCTTCCACGAGGAAAATTTTCCCGGTCACCTAACCACTCACACTGCCGGCATTCCTCCCTCGCGCGCGTAAACACCGGGACAAACCGAAACCGGGACCGACCGAAAAGTCGAGACACCCACGAAGATGCGTTCCCGTCCCGCCGAACGACGGGAGGCCGACTCTCCGCGGGACAATTTCCACGACTATAAAATTAACCGAAAATTCCCTCACAAGCACCAGCATGTATCAGCGCGAGCGGGAGTCCGGATCACACGTCAAGGGACGCCCAAGCACACAGGAAAACGTAACTAACTATCGGGCGATCGCCTCGATCACCCGTCGCGAAAAGGAGACGCCCACATCGGCCACGGCCAAAATACCGTCGGCGGGACGCGACCCGCGCGATTCTTTCCTCCATAAACACAGGACTCTACGGCTTATACGAAACCCGAAACGCGAAAAAAACCGCGACCGCACGGTGACGAGATCTAGGATCGAACACACGGCGAACAGAATTCCCGGATTATTGCGCGACACGCGACTGGGCTCACCGGTATTCTTCGTCGATAGTTTGCGATGTCCCCGTCCGTCCAGCTCGACACCTCGTCAGACGCTCACGAAGCACGCGATCGGTCCGCGCCAAAACGTGCCCGCTTCGCTTTTCTTTCGGGCGGGTCACGTGGACCAATATAGAGGACAGCAGCTTGCTGGTCAGCGCGAGGGACATCGCCACGCTATTAATGGCGCGCCCTTTCGAATTCGGGACTGGGTCATTACGCATACGAAGGAAGCGCGGCGAAGACTTGTCTCCCTTTGCGATATATGGGGAATCGAAGCGCACAACTATGAAGACTCGGGACATCTCTCGTCCGTACGAAGCCTCGACGCGTCCAATTCCTCGAATCAGGAATCAGAATCGCTCCCGCGATCTCCCTCCTCGAGTTGACTCGTCGTCCTGGCCGCTCAGATTTCCGGCGGCGCTAATGTCAATTGGCCGTCGTTCTCTCTTGCATTCAGCGACGCATTCGTAACACAAGAAAAAAAAAAATAGCGAACAATCAGAAACGAGAAATTATAAGCAAATTCTTCCGCTCGGAGAACCCTACGGGATTTTACAGTGGCCGTGGCGTAGGCCCCGAGTCGGAGAGACGTCGCGAAGAAATCCACGTTACAGTACATACAAAGATCGGAATGTAAAAGGTGTAACACCATACTATGGAAATAAACCTACTACTATATTTAATTAAATAAGAAAATGATTAGATTTTCCATCATTATTAAAATGAATGATTAACTTAAATTTAATATTTTTTACATAAATTAAATAAAATTTTTAAGTTAATTTCATTTTGTATTAATAATATATTTAATTAAATACGAAAATAATTCAATTATTCACTATTATCTAAATAAATAGTTAAATTAAATGGTTGTTTTTTTGATAAATTGAATAAAATTATAAATTCAATTTTATTTTTTATTAATAATATATTAAATTAGCAAATAAAATGATTTAATGATTCAATACTATTAAAATAAATGATTCAATTAAACAACATTATTAAATCAATTTTCTTCTTGAATTTCTTTTTAAATCAAATTTTATTCCATTTAATTAATAATTTGTTTAATGATGCAATTAAATAAGAAAATAATAACCGACGCTAGTGGCTGGGCGGTTGGAGTGCGGCTTGGGCGATCACCGAAGTTAAGCAGCATCGAGCGAGGCTGATACTTGGTGCGGTGACCGTTTAGCCGTGCTCTGGCTGGCGCATTGACCAGTGAGCGGGAGGCCGTTTTTTCTGAGACTTTGATGTAGATACTTCAATACGAAGTGTGTACACCAAAGAATCAGACAAATACAGGGCTGTCTATACCGGCACGGGTTTTCCACAGTTTCCCCGTGTCCTCGGCGAATGCGGTATAGTATAGCTAAGTCGGCTGTGGACGCACTA